>OU898285.1:51628289-51693665 GCA_918026665.1 Diabrotica balteata | reverse complement strand
ATCTTATTCGTTTTGTCTGAGACTAGTTCCTGTGAATCATCACTAGTGGAGAAATTGACCATACACATAGTAAGATTTCCATTTTCCTGGACTTCGAAGTCAAGAGCATCCCAGTTATCTTCATTAAAGTCCGCAATACTGGAAATATTATTGATGAATGTTGTGTCATTTAGAGTAATTTGTAAGTCTTCATTTCTGTTATCAAGTTCTGCATCTAAATTTTATCATCTAGAGATTTCCAATACACAAATAATTTTTCGAAAGTAGAGTCTCCTTGCCAAGAGCTGCCAAATGATTTCAAAAGAACAAAGTGTTTCTTTGATGAATTAAATGGAAAGAGTCCACAACATTTAAATCCATTTTTTATTTATCTTTCTTTTAAACATTGTCGAAACAAAATCTTGACTAAACCTGAAAAGTCTGTTCGTTTAATTTTGGCCATTTCGTGATTAAGCCTGAAATCATGTACCACGTTTCGCCATATTGCTTTCACTGGTCTAAATACAGCTACGTCTAGAGGCTGCAGAACGTGGGTCGAATTTGGCAATAATGCCACCAATATTATACCTTTCTCCTTGCAAAATTCACTTAGCGCTAGAGATATGTGGGAGGTGTGTCCATCGAGCAATAATACAATCGGAAGCTGCACTCTATGTTTTTCGAGCCATGGATAAAAACAATTCGCAATATATTCATAAAAAGCTTCCATATTCATCCAGCCGCTTTCTGTATACCCTAAACCCCAACCTTGTGGCACAGTTTTTGTATTCGGAAGCTTCGGAAGTCTTTTATATGGGAATAATATCATTGGTGGAGCAAGTGAACCATTTGCCGATACATTAGCCAATACTGTCAAACACTCTTTTTTATCATTAGCTATTCTATTATACACCAGCTTTGTTTCTCTTCTTGCTAAGACTTGCTTCTCCTTGGGACATAAAAAGAAAGCTGTCTCATCGCAGTTAAATATTCGGGATCCATCCTCAAAAATATTCATAAGATTGTTGCTCGTGAAATAATCCCCAACCTTTCTGAACCACTCTCTAATATTTTGCTCACTGACATTACTTCTACTTGCGGTAAGATTTTGGGACACTTTTGTACTAACTTCAGGATGTCTTTCCATGAATTTTTGAAACCAGTGATTTCCCGGAATACCATCTTTAAATGGATTTTGTCGGTCCAAGTTTTTAATTAAATTAGCTACTGTCTGTATTAATTGGGATTTTGTGACAGGGAACCCTTGTTGCGCCAAATAAAGAATCCAATCCACAACACACTTTTCTTCATTCACAGCAAGCACAAGTTGCACTCCACACTTGGGATTTTAAATATTCCTGAACGTTTATCCCGTAAAGTGGTCTTTGGCACCCCGAATCTTTTAGATGCCTAGTAAACTGAGATCCCATTTTTTATAGCTTCCAAGGAGCTAGACAATTTTTCTTTTGAATTATGTACACGTATTTTTGGTGGCATAATGCCTGAAAAGAAATATATAATTAATTAAAAATATCAGACGGTTTTAATGAGTGCAATGTCTGACTTAATAACGAACACCTTTTTTAATGCGTCGGTATTAGGCTATGGCATTTGCTATTATGGACCCAATAGGTCGGTAAATTGATTTCAATATGGGTGCACTTATCCTAATACCGACTGTGTAAAACTTGAGACAAATGACTGAAACGCCTTCTTCTTGTTAATTAAAGATTTTAACAATTACCATAATTAAATATACCAAAAGTAATATCTATATTAACTACATTATCCAGGGGTTTGGACTTATTAAAATATTAACATGTTTGTCGCTCCAGACAAAGAAATTTTTAGAATATTAGGTTACTCATAACATAAATCATGGGTCGAAAATTGAAAAAAACGTCGACTTAATAGTATATGTACTTAAGAAATGAACAATCACGGTGCAACTACACGGCAAAGCAAAAAAATAGATTATTAAAATAAAGGTTTTCTAACCTAATACTGACCTTGGGTCGGTATTATAAATATCTATACCTATTACCGACTCAATATATTTTTACGATTTTTTCATTAGATACTGCAAATCTTCGAAAAATTACTACATTATAGTATAGACAACATGTATGGAAATGTCTTCAAACTTTATAATAAATATATAAAAATATCTACTTGGATTTTATGCTTAATTTCTTTATTTGTGTACTTACCCTTTAATGAATCACAAGAGCACGTAACCTACACTTTACGAAATCTGACCATAAACTAATTCGAATGGCATCAATTCGGGTACTTTCGTGCTAATACTAATAAATTGTATACAACGTTCCTTTCATCCACAAAGCTTAATATTTCGTATTAATCATTTGGATCGGTAATAGGTGTTATTTTTCTATGGATCGGTATTAGGTGACTTTATCTTGGTTGTGCTTTTTTAAAACTCTATGTACCGTCGCGTCGCACGAATTTTCTCTAATGCATTAGTAGCATTGTTTAGACTAGTTTCAGAATTTTCTAAAATAAAAATGTTATTATGGATTTAATCTATTATTTAAGTATTTAATTTTTACCTTCAATGTAAACCAAATATTAAGATCTTCATCATCATTTCCTACGATAGAACGTTTCTTTCGTTCAAACATTTTTTCATTTACTTATGACATGACGATAATTATGTAAAAATGTATTTGAAGAAGGAGTCTGTCGATCTGGATAAATCACCCTATATTCTCTTCTTGTCGCTTGCTTGTTTTTTATCTTAAACATAAATTGAGAATATATCTACTTTTTCATCTGCAATATAACCCATTGCGGTATAAGGACTGACAGTTTATAATAAATTAATAATTGTTTCATTTTGAAATGTCAGTTGCATAGCCACCTATGGTTACCCTATTGTAGTAACCAATGCCATTATAAATCAAAACTAATGCTAGACAATGTTATATATTGGTAATTAGGAAATGCAGGGCTACTCAAAACTTTAAAAAAATACAGGGTGTCCCATTTGAAATATTGAAGATGCATTTTATTGGACACTCCCTGTATACAAAATTTGGTCTGTTGCTACATTGTTGGTCGGTACAGATAAAATAATACCACTTCTATTTGAACCATTCTATTTTTACCATTTAGATACTCCTCTTTACTAAGGTTAAGTTATAGTAATTTGTTATTAGTAATATGTTGGAGAAGGCTAGATTTTTAGTATCTTTTCTTTACAGGGGGAATCAGAGAATCAGTCAAAGTAACCCTGAGCGACCTTGTGGAATACAGAAGATAACATAGACACAAAAAGAAGGTAAGTGGATTTGATATCAAATTATAAATAGTAAATTTAATTGACAATAATTTGATAACTAGATGATTTTAAATGTCTAATAGACAATGGACCTCTGAAACAGGTGTTCTTGAGATACCAAAATTTGATTCAAAATACTTTGAGAATTTCTTTCCTTCTTATTTTTTAGAACAAATTGTTACTTAAACGAATTTATATCACATACAAAAAGACAGCAAAAACTACTTACAAAAACAGTAACCTATTTTCGTTTGGTATATTGGTTATTTTGTGTATTTTTTTATTATCTCTGCTGTGTTAATAACCCTCATAGTAGGTTATTGGCGGTGGTACAATATAGACTATAATATATTATAATGATTATTATAAAATATAAACTATAAAGTTTTTACTTTTACAAAGTTGATTATAATTTAGAATTTTTCTTGAAGTATCACAATGGATAGTTTATAACACGGTGGTCTACAGTTATATTGGTGTCACAGGCGTAGTATATTCTATGAGGTTCCTTCCCAAGTAGGTGTTCGTGCGTCAGTCTGGTATGTCCTATTCGGATACGATGTGGTACAACCTGATTTTATCATATCTGATTGAGGAATTTGGTTAGTTCTATCATCGGATCTCTCCATTTTACAAGCTTCTTTGGCCACTTGATCAACTATCTCATTTCCTGGTATCCCTACATGAGATGGTATCCACACAGTATGTAGTTGTTTATGATTCTTTTGTAGAGTCACAAGGTCTTTTCTGAATTCCCTGGATTGCACTTAAGGAATCTGTGAATATTACAGTTATGTATTCAGGTCGATTAAGAGTTTGTTGTATTGTATATACCTAAGGAGATATCCAAGAAGATATGCCAATAATTTTTTTTTAAATTAATAAGGAGAACATGGTGGGGAGCAGATCCCCAATCGTGTTTAACTTTTTACAAAGCCTTTATTGGATGTACGTTATATGGGTTAGCCAGTCCTTACATTCTAAAACGACTGGAAATAATTCAAAATATTTCCCTAAGACTCTGTTTGGGTGCAATGTGTTCAACGCCTGTAGAACCACTTCGGATTGAACTCTAGAACCACCATTATTTTTACGGAGGGAATGGCTAGCAGAAAAATTTATTATTAAGTCTTTTTGTAAAAACCGTACTCTGTTAGATAAAATAGCCTTATTAAATAACCACAATTTAACTAACACGTACTGGTAAAAAAAACCTTCTCCTCCATTATGTATGGCTTTTAGAAATAAAAGTAGTTATAATAGTGATTTAAAAAGAACTATTTCAGTCAAAAAATCTGAATTCTATGACATGTTGGAACCACTAGAAATTAATATTCCTGTATGCAATGAAAATTTGTTGATAAGTAAAAATATATTAAGCGCCTGCATATCAAATCTATCAGATTTTCTGGAAATATATACCGATGCATCAAAACAAAATAATGGTACGGGATGTGCATTCTATATACCATCAACAAACGTTCAAGAAAAATCCAAACTGAATAATAATACTTCCATTTTTTCTGCAGAAGCGATTGGTATTATTAAAGCCTGCGATTATGTCGAAAAAAAAACAAGTTAAAAAAATAAATTTTTCGAGTAACGCATTATCTGTTCTTAAATGCATCGCTAACCCAATTAATGTGATGGCTACTGATACAAATCCTTTTATTAGAGAATTAAAAGTAAGAATTCATAAATTAAAAAAAAGTCAATACGAATTAAAATTCACTTGGGTAAAAGCTCATATAGGACTTAGTGGCAATGAAGTTGCAGACTCCTTAGCCAAAGAAAGCATTACAACAGGAGAGCATATCAACAACAATTTACTTGCTCAAGAATATTTAATGATATCTAAGAGTAATTTTAAGGCAAAATCGGAATTGCATTGGAAAAACTATTGCTCTAATAACCTCATACGATACACACTATTACATCCAAGTATTCCGACAGATTTTTGGCACCAAGGCTGAAATTCGGACATGCAAGCTACCCTCAACACTTATATAAAATCGGTGTAGTCAACACCTAACTTTGTGAATCTTGCAATGTGGTTTGCGACTTAGATCACATTGTTTATGCTTGTAGTAAATTTGAAATACAAAGACAGGAACTTATTAATAGTTTAATATTGCAAAAATTATACCCCCCTTTCAACCTACTTTATTTGATTTCATTAAATATGGACAAGGTATATAAAATTATTCTTAAGTTTACTAAAATGTGTAACTTAAAACTTTAGTGTAGGTATGTAGGTGTTTAAGCTCGTTACCTCTGTTAAATCACCAAGTATTTTACCTTTTTACCTATAGTTTCCGTGGTCTACACTTTCTGTCTGTGAGTCACCTTGAATGACCCCTAGACGCGAAAAGTAATCCTAGTTCCTTTCCCATTGTAATTCTTCTTTAATTTCCAGAATTGTAGTGTATTTAGTTTAGTTAGATTAGGTTATTAAGTGAACGTTATTACACATTTGCTGCTGGCTAGATGGGTACTTTGCCCATCTAGCCGATTGCCATTAAAAAAAAAGATATGCCAAAAAGTTCAGCAGAAGATATTGATTAGTCCTTAGGTAGTGAAAGTCGCGGTACTTCAGTTCCAGTCTCAGTTTTGTCCACTTGTTTAGTTGTAAGAATACACATCAATTGACCACGTGATATCATTTTAAAGCATTTTCACTGTACTTGATACTTTAGTCAAGTTTTTGATTAAAGTATAACACTGGTTTATTCCCCATAGGGTTGAGTTTAAATACATGTTATCTAAGTATTTTTATGATAAATTGGACTTTTCTGGTTGCTTTGTTATAATGTTAAAAATTAAATTTTGTCAAAATATCCCACTGTTGCTTTCAGCCATCGATATTTTTATACCGTGATTAAGTAGATTTATGGCCCTGTAGTTTGTGTATTGGTATATATCTAATTTGTTTTTTGTAACCAATACTAATACTGCTTCTCAATTCGTTTAGCATTTGACCGATTTTCATAATTTTATTAAAACACACATTTCTTAAAATTCTGTTCTTGTCCTCGTAGCGACATCTCTTACCCAAACGCTGTATTTGCCCCTATAATAATAGCATGGTCTGAAAGAAAATCACACTTATTTTTACTGTTGACAAGTGGGGGACACTATTGTGATGTGATTCATGTAGAGCTAAAGTTTTAAAATATTTATTGTAAGATTTTATTTTATTTAGTTCTATTATTTAGTTAGCGATTTAACGTTTGTATAATTTCACAATAACTGTTAATATTTTTTTGATAGCTATGTTTATTTACAATATACAGCATTACAGAGTGTTTATTAAAAGTGTAAGGTACTGTTTTTGGGCGAGTTTTGATTAACGTTTAATTTGCAGGAATTTGTCTCCCTACGGAGGTTGGCAATCATAATGGCTATTTTTATTTTTGAACTTATTGCTCTAATCAAATCAATCGATCTGCATTGATACCAATATATACAGCAACTCCTGTGCTATTATTCTTGTATCGTACACCGTGTTGAATAAATCTGCCAATACTTCCAAGCTATTATCTTCCAATAGTTTTAACAGTTCTACTGTTAGTACATCTAATCCAGCTGCCTTATTGTTTTTAGAGTTTTTGATAGCATATTTGATTTCATCTATCGTGATCTTCTGTCTCTGTAAAGGATTTAATTCGTGTATTTTCTGCATTTTACCTCTTTCATCTTGGAAACGTTCTATAACGTTCTCCTCCCATCGTCTTAATTTCTCAGGTCAATTTATTAGTAGTACTCCTTTTTTGTCTTTTATGTATCCTTGTTTTCTATTTAGACCCATTCCAGTCACTTCTCTTATTTTTTTATGCATATTTCTAGTTTTCTAGAATCATGTTTTGTTTCTAGTTGTTCTATCTTTTTACATTGTTTCATCAAATAGATTTCCTGAGCTGTTTTGATTTTTTCCTGAATTATTCGTTGTATTTCTTTATATTTCTGTAGATCTTTTCCTTTATATTTCCCTTTTTCTTCCATCTGTAATTTTTGTAATTTATATATTTCTTCGGTCATCCACTCTGACCTATGTTGTATCAAACTTTCTTGAGCTGGTTTCAGTAATGTGTTTTTTATATTATACCACTTTTTATTTACATCCATAAGTTGTTTGTTGTCAGTTAGTGTTTTTTTGCATATTAACATTCAAATTATTTTTTAATTCGTTTTTTATTTCTTCGTTTTTTAGCATTCTTACATTAATTTTTGGTTGTTATTTTCTGAGTTCAATTCTTTTTAATTTTATTTTCACGTCAGCATCTAATGTATTGTGGTCTGAGTTAATATCTGCTCCAGAATAAGTTTTAACTGAGGTTATAGAGTTGTTATATCTGCTATTTACGAGTATAAAGTCTATCTGGTTTCTGACAATGTGGTTTTCTGTATGTAAATGAGACGTCCATAGGAACTGAAACCAAGTATTGGCAATTACCATATTCTGTTCTTGGCAGAATTCTCCTCTCTTGTTTCTAGTTCCTAATCCGAACTGTCCAACTATATTTTCAACTGTAGCTACTCCAATTTTTGCATTAAAGTCTCCTAAAATGTAAGTAATATCTCTAGATTTTGTTAACTTTATTGTGTTGTGCAATTCTAAATAAAACTTTTCGATCTCATCTACGGTCTTATCAGCTGTGGGAGCATAGACTTAGATCATTACAGTTACAGTGGATATTACAGTTCCGTGCTGGAGTTTTTAGCATTATTATTCTTTTTGAGATTTTGAATCACACCTAGCACTGATTTTCTAATAGTGTTGCTTATGATGAAAGCTACTCCGTATGGATGATCAGTTTTGTCTCCTCCAGTGTAATACATATTGTGGTTATTTATTGATATCTCTCCATTTCCTGGCCATTTTTTTTTAATTTGGGTTTCAGTCTCAGGACAACGGAGTGTCCTTCCACTTACTAGCTCATCCGCCCTAAGCCGTTGGCTAGTAAATGGTGGATTGCTTATCCCGACATGTTCCTGCAATTTCTGCTGATATTGCAATAGTCACTGATTTTTGTGTAACCTATGTGTGAATTGGTCATTTTAGAAAACCGATTTTGGTACACCACTGCTACTTTTCATCCGTCCAATAGCACTACCTCCCAAATCGGGCCTTGGCCTCCTTAAACAAGCTTCTCCACTCATTTCGATTTACCTCATCGACTTCGTCTTCCCATCTCTTTTTAGGTCTTACAACAGGTCTTTTTTCCTGCATTCTTGCATTTAGTAATTTTTTGGGGATTCTATTCTCATGCATGCGGACTAAGTGCCCTGTCCACCGTAATTTCTGCAGTTTAGTGTATTGTGCTAGAGTTGGTTTGTTATATTGCTCGTATATTTCTCTATTATACCTAATTCGCCAGTTGTTGTTTTCACTTATCGGGTCCAGTATCCTACGTAATATTTTTCTTTCAAACACATCTAATGCATTGGCAGATTTCTGTGTCACCACCCATGTTTCAGAACCATAACTTACTATGGGCCTGATTATTGTTTTATAGACCCGAGTTTTGTTTTCCGGTGTACGTCTCGCAATTTGAATATGTGGCCCATCGCGAAATAGGCTTTATTTGCCAGTACAAGCCTTTTATTTATTTCCGGTTCTTCTTCATTGCTTGCGACCATTTCTAGGTATGTGAATCTATTCACATGTCCTATATCGTCAATTTAGTGTTGTTGCGCCGGTCTATTTGATCTGGTCTGCGTATGCTGCTAATTGGGTAGATTTGTTTGTAAGTATGTTATTTCCGCTCACTGTCAACCGTCTAATTACATATTCAAAAACAAGATTAAAGAGCGGTGGAGCCAGTCCGTCGCCATGTTTTCAGTCCTTGCGTTATCGTAAACGCGTCAGTGATCTGTTCTTGAATACATACCTGTGCTTTTATTTCTGTTATTGTCATTTGCACAAGTCGTATTAATTTTGATGGTATAGCCAAATTCTTCCAATATATTATGTAAAATTGTTCTATCTATTGAATCATAGACTTTTTTAAAATCTACAAATATATTGTAAACGTCCATGTCATATTTTCATGCATTGGCTAGTATTTATTGTTTAACTGTAAATAGTTGGTCAATTCTTCTTCTTCTTTTGGCATCATAACCCTGGATGGGTCTTTGCCTGTCTGGCTATGATTTTTTCCATGAGAGGTTGAAGTCTTCGATGAATGATATTTGTGAGTATTTTGTATATCCCGAATAAAGTAAAGAGATGCCTCTATAGTTCTGATACAACAGTTTGTCTCCTTTTTTATAAATAGGGCAGATTATACTTTTTCATTGTTGGGGGATTTCTTCATCTATCCATATCTCTCGTATTAGCTGGTACATCTGTTGTGTCAAATTTCTTCCTTCTTGCTTGAGTAAGTCTGACGGTATTTTATCTATTCCCGGTGCTTTATGGCTTTTTTTTGTATGTGGATTACCGTTCTCTGGCGTTGGGGGTCTAGTCAATTCATTTTCTTCTCCATCTTTCCCCAGCTCTTGTTGTTGTACCTCCTGCCGTGCCTGCTGCTGCCTCTGTTGTTGTAATGGTGGTTGTGTTCCTTTGTTTAGTAATTCCTTAAAATATGTCATCCAGGTTCTCTTAATTTCGTCTATATCGCTAATGATTTCACCCTTCTTATTTTTGCAGCTACTTTACTGTTTATTTTAATAACTAGACTTTTAATAACCAGATTTTTTACTTTTTCTTATCGGTGGTCACTTTTTGCTATCGCACTCATTGAAATACGTCCTTACTCTAGTATATTCAAGTGATTACTAACTATTAATATTGAAGAAGATTTGATACTATTTTCTTGTGTCACTTCATCATTAGTATTCGATTTTTCATTGATTGAGGAGTTTTCGTTCTTTTATTGGTTATCATATTTTTCTTAGTCATAGGACGTAGCCAGTTCTTTCTATAAAGTGGTAGGAAAAGGAATTAAAAGACAATTTATATTGAAACAAGTTTTTCATTTGTCCATACGTTTAAGTTGGGATGATATGAACAGCAATACAAAATATTTTAAAAACCAGATATAGAAAGGTAGTTAACATCTAAGGAGTTTTATGAAAAATATTTTTCTAACATTTGGTACATTTGTGCAACTAAAAAGTTGTACTTTTGTGATTACACAATCTCAGCTATCTGAATGAACCATTGTTTTCAGAATAACTTGTTACGTTGTAACAACTTCGGATTTTCTTTAAGTCTACAAGTACACTATAAATTAATCTAATATATTGGAGAAATCAGAAACCGCAAAATATTTTTAAAAATAAATATTTGTTACTTGGAAACGAGATTCTTCTAAAAAATTTTAATTGATCTGCCTCATTGATATTGATAATTGAAACAAGATATATGGATTTTACAATAGAATATTTTAAAATAATATTTTCAGTGTTATAAAATGTTATCTTGTATTGTAGGATGTTACAAGACGAAGTTACATGCAATCAACTTGAACTTAGAATATCTGTCAGACATATAAAAATATCGTGCAATTTATATTTAATAACACCACTTATCCATCATATCCATTCTTCTTTAATTTAAACATATTGGCGGTTTTTCTTCAATGCTGCCTTTAAGCCGTTTAGTTTTCGGATTTATGACTTGCGCATATGTTCTATATCGATTTTATTACCCTTTATTTTGTCCATCAGTAGAATTCCCGTGATACTTCTTAGCATTCTTCTTACATTTATTATCAAGCATCTCCGTGTTGTGCCATAGAACAGATTACAGCTTGTTTATTATGTATACAAAGATTTCCCAAAGAATTTATGGTTTTATACTTTGTATACAACTGGGAATTCTCTGCAATCAAAATAAATTCTAAAAACTTAAAGTAGACCACAAACCACTTTACTCCATTTAAATCTCCAGAGATGATGGAATATTTCCTGTCCTAGTCCAAAAATCTTTAGTACTAGGTTATATACCGAAAACTTGGATAACTGGAAGGGTAGTGTACATATACACAATTGACGACAAGACAACGCCATACCTAGATCCTACAGGCCGGTCAGTCTTACATCATTACTTTTTAAAACAATCGAAAAATTATCGATGGGCACATTAATTAGGGAATATTGTGGGATCATCCTCTCAATGACAGCCGGCATGCAGGAAAATCCACAAAAACAACTTAATTCAAAAATATATATATATAATATATAATAACGGATTGATTACGGCTGTATCATGCTACATCTTTCTCTGTCATATGCAGTTGCTTCTTCTAAGTCTCTTGCCGCCATTGCTTCATCAATATTTTTGCGCCAACTTCTCTTCCAGTACTCCTCTATGCCTTCACCAGGTTTTGACTAGCTTTGACCTAGGCCTCTTTTGGCATTATTTTAACATGTCCGAACCAGATTAATTGTTTTCTTTCTATGTCATAATTGATATTTCGTTCCATTTTTATTTCGTTTCTTATTTGTTTGTTTTTAATTCTTTCCAGTTTCGATTTACCGCAGCTTCGTCTCAGATAATCCATTTCTGTCGTCATAAGTTTGTTTCTATTAGCTTTGGTGACATCCCATACTTTTGAACCATAAAGTGTAATACTTTGGACTATATTTACCGTAAATGTGTTTTTTGGTTTCTCGTCGAATTGTTTTCTGCCAGAGAAGAGAGTTGACTTCGAAGCTGCCAGCGACCCGTGCCAGAGAGAAGGCACGGGTCGCTGCTCTGCCCTTGTTTATTCTTTCCCTGATTTCATCTGCCCTATTTCCCTTCTTCTTGAAAATGAACCCTAAATATTTGCAGGATTGTATGCATTTGATTTTGTCGTCTTCCAAGACTAGGTCACCTATTTCATCTGTTCCCACTGAGAGATATTCACATTTTGTTATATTCATGTTTAGACCTGCCACCTCATATTCTTCTTGTAGTTTTCTTACCATATAGCTAAGATCGTAGCTGTCTTCGGCAATTACTACCTGGTCATCCGCAAAGAAAAGTGTTTATAGCGTGTTTTCTTCCACCGTCATTCCCATGTTTTTACATTTTTTTACCCATTTTACTAAGGATCTGTCCAAATAGATTTTAAATAAGGTGGGTGACACACAGCAGCCTTGTCTTAGTCCCTTTGTTGTTTAAAAAGGAGAGGTGATTTCTTGTCCCATTCTAATTCTTGCAAAGTTTTGTTCGTAGTATTTTTGAGTGGCGTTAATAAGAGTTGGGTTTGTTTTTAAGTTACCCATTTCTATACATAGTTGGGAGATCGGTACACTGTCATATGCTTTGAAAATCTATCACTCTATTAATAATGAAGATATTGCATTAACCGCCATGCTAGATATGAAAGGCACATTTCATAAACCACTAACAAATTCTCTTTATGATACAGCATCATCCAAAAGAATATCGGCTACTGAATGCAATTGGATCAAAGCAATGCTGGAAAATAGGCTGATTCTAAACGACCTGCAATAAGATTCTAGCCAAAACAGCTAAGGGATAGCCACTAGGGGAGTGCTTTCTTCTCTCCTGTGTTTACTCATGGTTAATTGCTTTGTTTTCGCTCCTTGATGCACAGGAGGTAGAAGTGCAAGCATATGCTGATGATATAGTAAATATGATAAGAGGAAAATATGGTAAAATGTTCTCAAAGAACACGAAATATCCATACTAGTAGGTGCGACAGAAAAATCCCTGTCAAACCTAATTAAACAATAATAATCAGTTTAACAAGGAGAAGGAACCTACAACGACAAGCATGCATCATCACAGGAGCGATGTCAACTACCCCAACTACAAGGATAATAAAGCTATAAAAATTATTTCTGATACGTGGTAATAAAGGCACTTGACTCAAGTTAGTTTGGAACTACCTTTAGAACCGGATCGGAAAACGTAATAAAGTTTAGTCTGGGTGCCGGTATTGAAGGGACAGAAAAAAAGGACCTACTTGCCAGGGGAGGGTCAAAAGAAACATATAATAGGCCCAGAACCTGTCACTAGTATAGCAAGAAACACAGCCAAAATATCAGTATCTGACTAGGTGGAACAGATAAAACGTAACCACTGATACGAACAAGTGAGTCTTAAATACTCTAAGATTTTTAAACATGAACCTTAAAAGAAGAGATCCAAAGATCTACTAGATCTAAATAGGAGTGACCTGCGCATTGCAGTAGGTCTCCTAACACGGCACTGTCGCACAAGAGGGCAACATGAATATAATCGAACTGGCCATAAAGACTTGCAGATTTTGTCAGGCTGATGGCGAGACGGCGGAACACATTAAGGTCATAATAAATAGACTTTGTTAAATAGGCTGGGCTGAAAGGACAACTTCAACTAATAGACCTTTTAGATCGAGTGACAAAGTGGTAAAGCGCCTACTCATAGTGAACTTAACCTAGGGCAAATCATGAGAGAAACAATTTATGAACTATACCGGCACAGTAATTATGTGGTTTGATATTTAGTTTACACTCTGAATATATACATTAAACTCTGTAATGCTCTAGAAGCACAGTAAAGCCTCATTATGATGGACCTTATTATTATTGTTTAATTTGTATTCGGAGTCTATATTCAGAGAAGCTTTAGACCAGGTCCAAGACGGAATTAAAATTAACGGAATCAGCATAAACAACATCAGATATGCTGATGATACTGTCTTAATAGCAAGCAATGCACAAGAACTACAAAATATAATAAATGCGGTAGTTCACCACAGCGAAATGTTCGGTTTACATCTAAATGTTTCCAAAACTAAAACTTTAGTATTTTTAAAGACACCAATAAACGTACATGTGTATACCAAGGGTCAAATGATAGAACAGGTAGATTCCATAAAATATTTGGGAGCAAATATCAATAATCAGTGTAATCCAAAAAAAAAGAAATACTATTAAGAATCTAACAAGCAAGGAAAACATTCATGATCATGAAAACATTTTTTAAAGATCAGACCTTAGTCTGCAGCTTAGAATCCTAATGATTAGATGTAACGTTTTTTTGTCTTACTGTATGGCTGTGAAAGTTGGACAATGGACTCTGAAATATTAAAAAGAATAGATGCCTTTGAGATGTATATATACAGACAAATGTTGAGAATTCCATGGGTACAAGAGTACAAGGGTACAGAGTTACTAATGTTGAGGTACTTCGTCGAATGTGTAAACAAAAGGAATTACTAAGAATAATCAAAGAGAGCAAAATGCAATACTTAGGTCAAGTGTTGAGAGGCGAAAAATATGAATTACTTCAAGTTATACTGGAAGGACAAGTACAGGGCAAAAGATCAGTAGGAAGGCGCCAGAACTCAGGGCTGAAAGACCTGAGGAAATGGTTTAAACCGCTCATCCGCAGAAATCAGCTCAGCAGTTTCCAAAATCACAAGTGCCATTTGGATCGCCAACCTTCGAAAGGAGACGGCTCCATGTGGAGAAGATCATGGTCCTGGTTATAATGGACTTTTAATACTTGATCGTCAATTTTTAACTTTTCTAAAGCTTCAAAATAACTTTGACAAGAACATGGAAAAAGCTATTAAATTAATTGTGATATCAGAAACAAACCGCTGTACATAAAAGTAAAGAGGAATCACTGTTACCAATAAAGATAATCCTAGTTCTATAAACTGAACATGAAATCGCAGTCAGTGTGATTGACGAAGCACAGTATTTGGATGATGAGAACAATAAATATATAGTTCTGAAGCTATTTTCTTGTGGCATTTTAAATTAATTACTATTTAACTGGGAATAAGCCACACTTAAAGATAAAAATATTTGATCCATCCAAAACAGTTTGATTATGTATATATATATATATATATATATATATATATATATATATATATATATATATATATATATATAATATATATATATATATATATATATATGTATATATATATATATATATATGTATATATATATATATATATATATGTATATATAATATATATATATATATATATATATATATATATATATATATGTATATATAATATATATATATATATATATATATATATATATATATATATACATATATATATAATATATACATATATATTATATATATATATATATATATATATATAATATATATATATATATATATATATATATATATATATATATATATATTATAATATATGTATATATATATATATATATATATATATATATATATATATATATATATATATAGGTCTTACTTAAAAATTCTTTTATTATTTCAAAGGGAACTAACATTAGAGTAAAAGTCCGCGATCCAAACGATACGTCTTTATTACATATATTATATATATATATATATATATATATATATATATATATATATATATATATATATACAAATTGAACGAAATAAATTCGAAACATACGAAATATTATGTATTTCGCCTCAATTCTGCTGTAGGTGTTTGACCAACAAAAGGTTGTCAAATAATTATATTATAAAAATCCAATACTTCAGCGGGATGCTGGATTCTAAAATCATAAAAATTAAAAGCTACACATAAATCTACGATTTTATTATGCTGTCAAACCACTTATAGTCCAGGAATAAAGCATTTCACCTCGCAATTTTTTCGTCCTGCGTGGATTGACTTGAAATTTTAACAGAAGGTAGGTAATAGCCAAGGATCAAAATCTATATCGAACCAGAGTGCTCCAAAGCCTTGGGGGTGGTTGACACCTCATCTCGGGGTGAAATTTTTTTTTACGTTTTAACTACAGGTTTCGATTAAAAAAGTGATTCTAAACAAAAAATGATCTATACATTTTTTTGAGAACTGATATTTTTCAAGTTATTCGCGATTGAAAGTAACAACTTTTAGACGAAAAAATCGACGTTTTTAATCGATTTTTCGCGAATAACTCGAAAATTTTTTAACGAACATTTTTTAAAATGTTTTTTGCGATATAACAGGAACCGAAATACGGCCTATCAATGTTCAGCGTTTTTCTTCTAATGCCAAATTTTGAAAGATTCAAAGTCAAATATCGGGAAAATGATGCATTTTTTGGAAGAAAACTCACAGAACCTTTTTAAAGAGTATAAATAGACCTATCATAAAAAAAGACTCTACCTCAAAAATTGAGTGAGTTATGATGAAAATAAGGTCAATACCTCATTTTTTACGAAAAAATCGATAAAACCAACCCCCTAACCACCCTCATAATTAAAATCGATCTTCACCCTTTTGCAATTCTCTTCGTACATGTATTGTTAATACGTCCAAAAAGTTTGACCCATTTAAAATGCTTAGTTTTAGAAAAAGTACAGCATAAAGCGAGAAACGAATTTATATGAAAAAAATAAAAATGTACTAAATTGTAGCTTTTTTAATGACTAAAATTTTCCTTTATTTAGATTTGTTGTACAATGAATATTTGGCGAGACATAGCCGATTAAAGCATCGATTTACGATCAAGCACCATCTTTTCGAGCCCCTTAAACTCACCCCATTTAAAAGCCGAGGGTTCCAAAAAGATTTAATTCACAGATCTTTGTAGCACTTAACAACCTCTACAGAATTGGTTTTGAAGAAACACTCTATCGTTAAAAATGAAGGAAATACATTAAAAAAACCAATTAATTTTTGTTTTCGGAAAATTCCATTAGTATAGTACAGTACATTTCGGAGCATAATAATCTACAAAACCGGTATATTATGCGGCGTTTCATGTGGGTGCAGAAAAGTTGGTTTATACTTGTTCTGGGTGCTCAGGTGAAGGGTGCAATAATAGTCCACCAATAATTGAAGATGAGGATGACATAGATCACGATGAAGATGTAATTGATGACGAATAAAATTAATATTATAATTGTTTTAGCTATAAATGTAAATATTTTCTAGTATTTATGTAAATGTATAAGAATATATGGTGCCTCTTTTTGTTGATAAATTTTTTTGTATTTAATTCTACTTTTTTCAATTTATATCTTATAAATTAGTTTATAAAAACTGCAATGTTGTAAAGGGTGATTTTCAAAAGTTGAAAAGTTGCAACGTTTGGCAAAAAATTGTTTTCACCTATAGCACTCATAACAATTGATTTTTAAGGGTTGAAAATGTATGAATTTGTATTTTAAAGTATAAAAAAATCAATATTTAACTAATCCAAACCAAATTTCACTCATCTTAAGATTTATAATATTATTTTACAATTTTTGAAAATTAGGGGTAGTTTTCATCCCTAAGAACAATCAGGGTTCATCGGCATGACATAAACTATAAAGCAGAGGGTGAGTTGAGCTTAAGTCCAAATTTTTATGCAAATCGTTCCAAGGTGAAATCATTTTCTTCGCATTACTAATTTTTTTATATTAATCTCTAATAAGGGTCGCTTTTTAAGGGTTGAAATATGATGGAACTTTATTCAAAAGCACGAAACTATCATTATTTAATTAATTCAAACCAAATTTTTACCCATATTCAGGTTTAATATGTTATTTTATAATTTTTGACAATTAGGGGTAGTTTTCACCCCTAAAACCCTTCAGCGCACTTCGGTTCAATATAGATTTTTGATCCTTGGGCTATCACCTACCTTCTGTTAAAATTTCAGCTCCATCCATGCAGGACGAAAATATTGCGAATTTTTCACTTTTTTCGAGCTTCATTTCCTGAACTATTATCGCTTCCTTTACGCAAACAACATTGTTGCGAGACAGATAGTTGAACGATATTTTATACAATGTCTATACCCCGGTATGGATTTATTTTTGTCCAAGTTTTATATTGGTCCACTATTTCAAATGCAGTTTAAACAGACATATTTATATTAAATTGTATGATCCGTTTTAAATTCGTTCAATCTGTATATATATATATATATATATATATATATATATATATATATATATATATATATATATATATATATATAAAAACGTCATAAAAACAGAAACTGTAATTTTTTTCAAAAAATAAATAATGATGGACATAAGCCAGAACATTCTTCTAAATATTAATTTGATGTTTATGTGTATATATATTTTGTTGAACTTAATTTATGTTTAAAGCTGTTTTTTATTTAATATACTGCACATACATACGTAATGACTGTGTACACTCAATGTCGTAAATACAGTAGTTACCTCACTTTAATTAGCAAATTAAATCCTTATGAGAGTTATTTATTAAATAATGGACTTTTATTAAAATGAACAAACACATTGCCCTACTAGTCCGTTAAAATGAAGTACTAATGCATATTATTTTATGCTCGAAAATTTTTATTTCTTCATGACATCGCCATGCCATCAGTATTTCCTTTTGAGCAACTTCGTTCAAAATAAATAAAAAAATACAGCTACATATACTCTACTGACAAATCTTGTTACGAATCTCAAAACTAGTTGATAAAATAAATTACCAGTATCCATCATCATCATCGCCTGTTTAAGGGTTCTTATTAAACAGACGAAAACCAGTAAAAACAGGCCACATAATTATTGTAATCAGATAGATCAAACTAAAATAAGACAAAATGTAGATAAGCACAGCGAAGTCTTAACAAAAGAATTTGTATAAAATATAATTATAAACAAGAATATTCCGACATGAACACAATTATTAAAGAAATGCAACGAAAGCTCTTCAAAGCGACTGTTGCAAAGAAAACGAAAAATAAAGAAGTGGAGTGAAGTGAAGGAACAAAACGGTTGATGGAAAAGAGAAGCACATTTCTAAGCGAAGGAAAGCGAAACACCAATGGTTTTAAATAATTAAATAAACAAATAAAGAAGGGAGTAAAGGATGATTTCAGAATCTATAATGAAAACAAAGTAGGAAAAATAATAGGAAAAAACCGAGGCCTGAAATGCTTAAGATCAAACTTAGGAAAGCCTATAATAATCTCATTGAAGGATAAAGATGTAAAAGAAATAATAGAAAAGAAAGTCCTAAAAGTTACTCAAACATTTTACCGTGATTTATATTTCTCAAGTAAGAGCCCAGGAAGATCTTAACAGAAAGATAACGAATGTCAACTCAGAAATACTCCCTAACATAGAATCCTTCGAAATAAAACAAGCTATGGCACAACTAAAGAACAATAAGACTCCGGGCCCAGATGGAATACTTGTAGAAATGTTGAAGGGGGGAGTGAAATTATTCTCGAAGAATTGAAAAAAATTTTCAACGAATGTCTTCCCAGAGGAAGAATACTAGATGATTGGAATGCAAGTTTTACAATATTTCTCTTCAAAAAGGGAGACAGGGGAGATATTAAGAACTATAGGCCAATCTCCCTTCTGTCCCAAATGTGCAAACTGTTTATGAGAGTAATAACTAACAGGTTAACGTCGAAGCCCGATAGCTATCAACTGGTAGAGCGTACAGGATTCTGAAAGGGTTACAGTACAGCGGATCATCTTCTTACAGACAGAACTCTCGAAAGCCAATGAATATCACTTGGACTTATACATTGGCTTCGTTGATTATGAAAAGGCATTCGACGAGAGAGCTATGAACAACTGCAGGATAGACTCACGATACAGAATGCTCATACATAATATTTACAAGAAAGCTACAATGAAAATACAAATAAATGCGAAAACCAAAGCTGTACCAATCAACAGAGGAGTTCGCCAGGGAGATATTATCTCACCAAAGCTATTAACACTTGGACTGGAAGATGTATTAAAAGACGTTAACTGGGCAGATAAAGGAATAAATGTTAATGGAAGAAATCTAAGTAATTTAAGATACGCTGATGACATTGTAATAATCGCTACAAGTTTCGAAGAACTACAGACCATGATAACGCAACTATTTCAGAGTTTGGAAAAATAGGTCTTAAGATGAACTTGAAAAAAACAAAAATAATAACAAATACACCGAACATTGGAGAAATAACGTTAAACGGCATAAATTTAGAAACAGTAAGCGAATACATCTGCCTGGGACAGATAATGAAAGTTAACAAAGAAAATAAAATTTCCGAATTGACCAAAAGAATAAGGTTAGCGTGGGCAGGATTTGGAACACTGAGTTGGATCTTTAAAAGCACTAAAATAGAACAATATTTGAAAACCAACATTTACGATCTTCCTATACTCACGTATGGTTCACAGACGTGGACACTCACGAAGTCTAATATGGATAAAATAGTAAAAGTACAAAGAGCGATGGAAAGACTCGGGGTGAGACTTATAGAAAAAAAATCAAAACAAATGGAGTTGAAGCAAAACCAAAGAAAAAGATGCAGGAGAACATGCTCCCAAATTAAAATGGAGCGTCGCAGGACACAATTCCCGACTGAAGGATAGGAGATGGAACCACGAAATACAACAATGGAGACCATGGTTAGGAAAGGAAAGCAGAAGAAGACCACAAATGAGACGGGCGGATGATATAAAGAAGATAGGAGGACACAACTGAAAGCAAGTGGCGCAAAATAGAAGACACTGGATTGATTTAGGAGAGGCCTATGTCCAAAGTTAAATTACTTAAGGCTGAAGAAGAAGAAGATCCATCATCATCATTGGCTTGACAACACTTTCTGGGTCTTCGCCTGTTCCAGGACTTTTCTTAATTCTAATGTTTCGCACTTTTTTCTTATTTTTTTTTATTTTTAAGGTTATCATTTTCTATTTGTTCGATGTATCTCAGCTTCGGTTTTTCTCTTACTTTTTCTACTGGCATTTTCTTGCTCATGTTTACATGAATGAAAGATTGCGTCTTATCTGAGAATACTCAAAATATTATGATTTTAGTCCATTTGAAACAGTAGTATTAAAGTTCAAAGCATAGGTTATTAAAATAGATAAAAAAATAACGTTTGAATGGGACATGCCATTGGAGGTACTGGATACTTCAGTTACTTGTCAACGGAAAGATATAAGGTAATGGATAACTTGATAGGAAGAAATATTCATAGCTACCAAACCATTACTAATGGACTGGCTTATCAGTAGATCAACTGTTACATACCGCACAAGATCCAGAAAAATGTCGGGAATTTTTAAGGTGACCAGGTCTAAATTTGGGTACGGTACTGAAAGAAGAAGAAACCAGAAGGAGAGGAATATGAAGTTCTAATAGGAATTAGGTGACCAGTTCTTACAAATATGCATTGAATAAAAGACAATGGAGCTCTATTCGTTAGAGTTAACAGATTTAGCAGACAAAATAATTACTTTTTACATTTAAAATTCATAGGATCAGGGGCGTCATATTTTAGAATACCTCTTGGATACTCATGTCTATTTTTTTATTCTTTTTACGTCTTTTCATATTTCTGGTACCAGTTATATTTAAAAAATCCGATGTCTACGGGGATCGGAGCCGATCCGTCCGTCTGGGCAAGCTATCGTCCAGCAAATAAAAAAATGAAATAAGTCATGCACGTGATCACTAACGTATATCATGTTGTTTAGCTGTCGCTGTGACTTATATCCAGATGCGTGAGTAGCGGAGAAATGATGCGTATATGGTCAATATATATATTTAGTTTTCTCAGAGTTATAAGCACATTGTGTGTTAGATGTATACCGGTGTCTTTGTGTTTAATGTTATACTGCTTTTTTTGTTTAATCCAATAAAAATGAAAGAAGCTATTACTAGTAGGGAGAGTATAAATTTGAAAAGTTCTTGCAAACAGTGTCTGTCAAACAAACTTAAAAAATAGTGTCTTTTCTCTGTATGCTTCGTTTAACGGTATCTCAGGGTTCGCCTCCCTCAAGCTTTTCCTTAAAATGTTCTGTCCATATTTTCCTTGATGTTCTCTCAATATACTACGTTGCTTATCTCTTTATATCTTTTGTTTGAATTCTTGTCTGCTTTTGTTCAGTTTCTGGTAAAATTTGCTTGTCTCTGTTGACTAAGTTCTTGTATTTCTTTAAGATCTTTGTTCATGTTGGGCTGTATTATTCTTTCTGTTCCATATCAAGCAAGGTAAACGTTTACTTTCTATTCCAGTTCTTCCTTTGGCAAAATTTTCAGTTTTTTTTGGCGCTTGTAAAAGTATTGTGTTTCATTGCGTAATTCCAACAATCGTTGATCTCACTCTGCAGCTTCTTCTCATGAACTCCATTTCAGTTGCTGTGATTTTGGACCTGTTTCGTTTATTTACTACCCAATTATCTGCTCCATAGGTCATACTGCGTACCAAGGTATTATAAATTCTCTTCTTTGTATTTCTGGTAATCCGTTTATCCCACAGTACTCCGTTCATTTGTTTAATACATGTTCTTGTCTGTGCTAATCTGCTGGTTATCTCTTGCTCAGTGGTTCCATTTTTTTAAAGTATGAATAATAAATATTTGAATTTTTCAGTGCCGTTAATTTCTCTATCATCGTCCATTTCCAAATTTTCTTACTGGTTCTTGCTCTGTTGTTAAATATTCGGTCTTTTCTAGGTTTATTTCCAGTCCAGTTTTTGTGTACCTATTCCTTTTCTAATTTTCGGAGCATATAGCACAGATCTTCTTCATCTTGAACCGTTACCACATGGTCACCTGCAAAGCTTAATGTGTACAAGAAGTTGTCCCGGATTGGTATTCTTATCCCTTCACATTGCCTTGTCTATGGTTTTAATATTTGTTCAAGGAATATCTTAAACAGTGTTGGAGATGTAGAGCATCCCTGCAGTCAGCCTTTTGTGGTCTTAAATTCGTTGGAGTATTTATTGCCGGTTTTAACTCTTACCTTGTTGTTGTTGTAAAGGTTTTTTAGGGCTTCTAATAACCTCTGAGTTATTCCGATTTCATTCATCGTATTTCATAGTTGTTTTCATGTGTACTGGTCTATTTTTTGCCATTTTTTTTTCAATTAATTGTTGGAGTGTATATATGTGGCCTATGCAAGATCTTCCTGCCGTGAACCCCGCCTGATCTCCGATTTTATTCTACCTGCCCATACATGCTATTACACTGATGCCTCTGTAGTTCTCGAATTTCTTCTTATCTCCCTTTTTATGTATCGAGATTATATATGCTTTGGACCATTCATCTGGTATTTCGTTCAGGTTAATAGCGTTACTGAACATTTCGTGTATAATTCTGTGTAGTTTGTCCGTTACGTACTTAATTAGTTCATTAACGATTCCTCCTGGTCCCCCTGATTTTTTGTTCTTTAAAGTCTTTATGGTATTCTTTACTTCGATTAATGTTATCTCAATCTGTTCTTCATTCTGACTTTGTTGTTGTTCATGTTCTGTGTCGGTCTCTTTGAAATCTGGGCGGTTTTCTGTGAGTAGTTCTTTATAGTAGTCTTCCCACTCTTTTTCTAACATGTATTGTATTTGGACCTTTTCGTTGTTATTTTTCCTTAAAGATTTCAGTATTCTCCAGGATTCCGAATTCCTTGTTCCTTCTATGTATTGTTCAATTTGTGCGCATGTTTCTTCCCATTCTTCATTCTTTTCTTTTGCCCTTCTTCGTTTTACTTCTGTTTTTCTCTTTGTACTGTCTATGTCCTCTGGAGATTGGGTGCTCATACTTTTTATATATAGAATTTTCTTCTCCTTAATATATTTTTTAGTTTCTTTGTTTATTTTTACTTTGTGTTGGGTATCTCTTTTCTCAAGATTCCCCAAAGCTTCTAATGCCGCCTTTTTTATGCTGTGTTCGACGTACGTTTCTTTGACGTTTTGGAATCGAAATCCTGTAACTTCTGGTCCAGTCTTCTCTGGTATAGGTCCTTTATCGATTCCTCTTAAAGTAAATTTATGTTTAACTTCATTTCTTCTTCTTTCTGTTCATTTTCTACTTGGTCTTCTTCGTGTTCTTTCTTCCTTTTAGTTTGGGTGTTCAACGTGTAGGGAAACCCCATTTGTGACATTATTAATCGGTGGTCAGTGCCACATTCGGCTCCTCTCTTTACTTGGGTATCTCTAATTTTGATAGTACTACTTTTGCTGACAATTATGTAATCGATAATGGATCTGATGTTTCTCGTTGTTGGTACATACGTGTATTTATGTATATCCTTATGTTTGAAAAAGTTGTTAGTAATTTTCAGATTGTTCAGTTCGCACAGGCCAATTAGTCTTTCTCCATTATAGTTTGTCAGATCTTCTTTAAAACGGCCTATCGTGCTATCATTTTGTCGTTTCCCTGTTCTTCCATTTAGGTCCCCTGCTATTATTATTTCTTGTGTTGGTCTCACTTTTCCGATTTCTTCTTGTAAGGTATCCTTTTCTTCTGCTACCAGACTGTTATCCGTAGGGCCGTATATTCCCAGTATCACGATTTGCCTGCCACAGATTTCCATGATGAGTTTTACTATTCGTTAGTGTTGCCCAAAATCGGTCTTGGTGTTGCAGTCGTGGTCTTGTTCTTGCGTTTTTGCAAGATCGAGACCAAGACCAAGACTGCCTAATTTTTGCAAGACCAAGACCAAGACTAACCGTGCAAGACTTGAGCAAGAACAAGACTAAGCGTGCGAGACTCTTGCGTCTTGCAGTTAGGACTGAGTGTGGTTTGAAGTATGAGTATGAGAGTTGAAGGTTTGAGTATAATAGTTCGGACTAGAGTCTCTATGAGACTTTGCGTCTCATAGAGACTCTATGAGACGCAAAGAAGTATTACCAAAAATTTGGAAAATTTAACTTCTGCATTACGAAAAATACCATAAATATACATAGCGAATCAAAATATTCATTACAATAACACTTAAAAATTTGACACGTACTCAGAGGTCATAATTACAATTTAAAAATAAAATATTTTGTACATTCTTTCCCAGCACACTACTTCTTCACTCTGAAATTAATTGTCTAGATTTTGAAAATGGCCCCTTCTAATAATAAAATAATATCTTTGCTTTGCGACGCCGACAGTAATATCGTATCGAAACTTTTTAAAAATGTATCACCTTAGCTGATAAAAATATAATTAGGTTAGCACATGTTTTTCCTTATAATTTAGTTACGAGGAATCTTATCGGCTAAGACTAAACATCTTTTTTGCCTAGTATGCGATGATACCATTCAAAATTTGCTGAAAGAATGCGGCTAATATTCAAAAGTAACGAGATAAACAAACAAAGAGATAATGCCGATTACAGTGTAAACAAAATACCGATATATTAAAAGATACATACAAGATCTACTAAATAGCTTAGCATTATACAGTAAAACTGACAATGAAACAGACAATTGAACGATTTTAACATCACAGAGAGTGAATGGCAAACACTCGAAAAAGTACATAAGTTTCTAATAAACTTTAAACTTTTATCAACAAAACTCTGTGGAGAAAAATATGTTATATTACCACTAGTGATTGTATCATTTAATTTTTTCCTCGATAAAATCGAATCCATCGTAAAACAATTAGATGAGAATCCTAATCGATCTGAAGTGGATAAAATGCTCATTCTTGGTTTTCAAGCAGCTCGAGACAAAAGGTTTAAACATTATAAGAAGGGCAACTGGATTTATTGTATCTCTTTAATCTTAGGCCCAAGGCATAAGGCTCAGACTTTTGACATGACGTTATGGGGGAAGCCAATTAAAACTAAAGGCCTGCGAAAATTTAATAAACTTTACAAAGAATATAAAACTCTACCCAGTAAATAAATCTCTAGAATCACCAAGAAATGAAAAGAAAGTATCTGAATATGATGAAGATGAAGACTTAATAGACTTTGAGAAACTGTATGAGTGCTCCTCGACTTCATCTAGATCTTGTCATCAAGGCTTAGTTATTGACGAGTTGGAGGAGTACCTAAGTAAACCCAGAGCCGCTAACTCGGAAGACATTTTAGAGTGGTGGAGGACGCATGAGACTGAATATCCGACTTTACCAAAGATGGCCCGTGATTTTCTTTTAATACCAGCAACTTCAGTACTGAGAGATTATTTTCTAAAGCATAGTTAGTACTTAGAAAACATAGAAATAGGTTAAGTGATGAGTCAGCCAGATGGTTACTTTGTATTAATTCTTGGTCAAAGGAATAAATATAAAGTATCAGTAATGTAAAAGTCTATTGTGCACTGTGTTGTATTTATTTTTTATTTAAATAAATGGCAAATAATATAACTATTTTATTCCATTTCATATAAGGTGAGGGTCCACCAATCCCTTTCTAGACAAATAATGTTCTTTAAAATACAGTCAAGGTTATGTCATTAATTTGGTTGTTTTATTTTTTAACCATGTTTGTGCATACATAAGCTTGTTAAAAGCAAACGCTTATTAAGAAACAGATTGACTCCCGTGGAACATGGTAGATAGCTCAGCTAGTTAGAGCATAGGCACGGATCGCTTAGATCGTTGGTCCAAACCCCACTCAGTGGCAGTTGTTTAGACATTCATTAATTTGGTTGGTCTTTTTATGGGTATGTTAATTCAAGCTTATGTACCTACTGTGTTACGTTGTTCAAGATCTAAAGTAACTTTTAATAAATAGCAATAGGCTAATGGGTATTTGCGAGACTTGCAAGACTATTGCTGCAAGACCAAGACCAAGACCAAGACTGGGAGCGCAATACCAAGACCAAGACCAGGCATATTGGTGCAAGATCAAGACCAAGACTGTCTAAGTCTCGTCTTGTTCTTGCATTTGGGCAACACTACTATTCGTTCATTTATGGGTTCCCATGTTTTTATTGTTTTTACCCATTTTTTTTAACTAGTATCCCCACTCCACAATCGTTGATTTATCTGCGAATTCAGCTGTTGATTCATTAGTTG
Organism: Diabrotica balteata; assembly: GCA_918026665.1. Lineage (NCBI taxonomy): Eukaryota > Metazoa > Arthropoda > Insecta > Coleoptera > Chrysomelidae > Diabrotica > Diabrotica balteata. The sequence goes on along the minus strand of OU898285.1, from coordinate 51,666,753 downwards.
TGTCTTATTTTTATTATTTTGACCAGAAATATAATATTTTATTGTTTTATTGTAAAAGGACCAGCAAGTAAGCGTATCTTCTTACGCGCGCCAATGATTGAATTCAAAATTTACAAGAATTAATGATTGACACAGTCCTATGACCTTCACTTGTCCTAGTGTAACGAAATTGACACTAAAGAGAGACAATAAAAAACTATCTTTACTGATCATGGATATCGATTATTAATATTCCACAAGACATAGAGTCAAGGGGAACTATACCGGAAGTCTTTTTATGGCAAAACGTGAAAAAATCTCTTCTGTTCATTCAAAACTCTTATGACTGCAATATTTTTATACATATTATTGTTAAACAATGTAATTATAAAGAAATAAATGCCCATACATCTCTAGTTTCCTTAAAATGTTAGAAGTTATTAACCCTGTATTTGTGTACATTTTACTCCAGATTAACTACTACAATAATAAATCCGCTCTGTAAGTTCTCAGTTTTCTGATAACCCGTTTAAACTAAAACCTTTGCGTAACTCTTTTTCTGAAAACAATGGAATCAATATCTATGAAAAGGAATAAAAGACACATAAGTTCACATTTAAATACTCTTAGGATTGCTCTTGACTAACAAACGTAGAATTGAATGGAACGTCTCTCGTGGTTATCTGATTTGGTTGATTCGGTAATTGGGGACTGGGCGAGGGAGGGTGGTTGGCCGTGAGTATATCTTTGAAGTTTTTATCTGAAGAATAATCCACGATGGCGGACGCTATCGAACTCTTCGTATCGCTCTCGATGCTGGAGTTTGAACTTTGGCTATGGGTCATGCTGTGCTTCGTCCGTGAGCGAAGCTCTTCTGGTTTTGAACTGACGTTCTTGTGCTCGGCAGCCTCAATGTTTGACACATTATCATTCTTTTTCCACTTTGTTCTTCGATTTTGGAACCATATTTTCACCTGCAACAAAAATAAACTCCTTTAAAAAAAGTAAATAGCTACATTTAAGACAAAAAAAAAATAAATTTTTTTATATAGAAATTATTTTTATATGATACATTAATGGCATTTTCATATGGTTATTAATACCATAAAATGCACTTTATTAAAGATTTTTAAATTTACTATAATTTTAGCACATAAAAAAAGTATTTTTGATATTAATACATAAAAGAAACATTTCAATACTATCGTCATTTTGAACTGTGAAAAATATTGTCGTTTTTATTGCTTGCGAGGTTCTTCCAGCCTCTGCCGCCTCTCGAACATCGACCGCCATCGTTTTCTATCCATCCGTTCATCTTCTTTGATGGCTCTATCTCTCATTAGGTATGTGCCGTACATTTTCTTCCCATGCAACTGAAGGCCTTCCCCTTCTTCTTATTTGTTGTGGTATGTAATTTAAAGCTTTCTTTGGCCATCTATCTTCATTCATTCGCTTCAAGTGACCATACCACACTAGTTGTCTCGTTTCAATTCTGTCTACACTGGAATATACAGTATTTGTCCTCCTTCTAATATATTCATTCCTGATATGATCTTTTTTGGATACACCACACACTCTCCTTAGAAAATCCATTTTTATTACTTCTATTCTTTTTCTTTTTTTTTCGTCATAATAGGCTCTACCAAGGTTCGATAGATTGTCCATTTCGTTTCTTGTTTAATATCTTTAGACCATAGTAGAGAGTTTAGAATGTTAATCGCTTTTTTCCCTGCTGCGTTCTGTTTTCGATGTCTCTTTTGGTAGTGCCTTCTTTAGATATTATAGGTCCGAGATATTTATATTCCTTGCATGTTTTTGTGTTTCTAATTTCTAACTTTGGATCTTCTTCATATTATAAGATACTCTGTCTTTGACATATTCATATTAAGGCCCCATTTTTCATATTCTTTCCTTAGTTTTCTAAACATGTAGTCCATGTCTTCCTTATCATTCGCTACGACTACCTGATCATCTGCGAAAAATTAAGTTGTTAGACATTTACCATCGCCTATGTCTATTCCCATTACAGATACTTGTTTCCTCCACTGCTCTAGCGATGATTGAATATATATTTTAAATAAGGTTCCAGATAGACAACATCCTTGTTTAAGCCCCTTTGTTATTGGAAATGATTCAGATATAAAGTTTCCTTCTTTAACGATACTTCTTGCATTTTTGTATATATTTGCGATAGCATCCACATACTCTCCACTGAGACCTACTTTCGTCAATGTTTGAAACATTTTTTTTCACAGGTACCGTATGCCTTTTATAAATCTACAAACAATAGGTAAGTAGATAGATTCCTTGCCTTCAGTTTTTCGATTACCTGCTGCAGAACGAATATATCATCAGTGCACGATCTTCCTGCACGAAATCCATTTTGTTCTTCTATGTCTTCGTATTCTGATTCTATTCTTTTTTTTAATATTCGACCATACAACCTCCCCACTGAGCTGATAACAGTTATTCCCCTATAATTAGAACATTTGCTTTTATCCCCTTTCTTGAATATTGAGCTGATGTATCCAATATTTCAATCATCAGGGATATTTTGTCCTTTTAAGCATTTGTTAAATAGTTGAACCAACATCTCATGTAATATTTTTAGTCCATACTTTACCAATTCAATTGGGATGTCTTCAGGTCCTGCTGCTTTACCGTTTTCGATCTTTTGAGGGCATCGTTTAACTCTACGGTTATTATCTCAATTATTTGTGTGTGTTCGGATATTTCTTCCATTTCGATCTCTTGGAATTTACATCTATCCTCTGTCAGTAAGACCCCATACTGGTGTTTCCACTGTTTCAGATCTATTAACTGTAAGTTAGATTTTTCCTTTCCTTCCCTCCGGAGAGACTTTATCACCTTCCAAGCTTGCCCAACTACTAAAATAATACTCTACTAAATAAGTTAATTTAGGGGTGTTTTTTATTTCATAGATATTCCAGCTTGATTTCTGCAGTTACATTTTCTTCTCTGTAATAATTGTAATCATTCAGTGTACTGGGTTTTATAGAGCTGATTTTGTAAAAGGGCATCAAATAACAATGACAAAGGAAACACAGCAGATGGTAGAAAAACAATTAATACTTTGAATATTATGGAGGACGTTATGGATATATAAAAATAAATCTCACCAAGAAGATCAAGGACGTATTCTAAAATAATGAGCTGGTAGAGACTGGCACTATAGTAATGTCTTTTAAGGGCCAAAACATACAGCAGGTAATCATAAAGAAAATAATTTATCAAATAGAACCATATATATACCAAGAGTACAATAATATCTAAATTGTCTGATATAGTCACAATATAATACAATGTAGAGAAAAGAAAAAAATGCTGACAAGAACGTAATTCTAAAAAATGTAATTTATTGGGAACGAAGTGTATATTTTGCGCCAATATACCTTTTGAGCATGCTCAGAAAGCATTTTATAGAAAACTCACTCCCACTGTAGAAAATAAACCTAAATCGTATCTAAGCCAAGAAGAAATTCAGTTTCTAAATTTTTGGGGAAATCATTTTTCAATATCAGATAGTCATAATACTCAATAGATTGAAGACACTAGGAACTTCCTTAAGAGGTTTTTTCGACTGAATAAGTCTCGAACATTATCAAAGGGGTTGATAATTGGAAATCTCCTGGACCAGATAGACTCCAAAACTTCTGTTTTGGATTGTTCATTAGCTTTTATGAAAATTATTTAATTATGTGTTTTCTAAGCCGTAGTAAATATCACCATTTCTTCCTCAGGAAACCACTTATTTATTACCGAGTTTTAAAATAACACCCAAGATCCAACCAAGGACCGCCCAATTACTTGTCTTCCAATTTTAGACCAATTTGCCAATCCTTTGTTGATTCTGACTAGGGATATGTAATAGGTTGTATATGGATAATTTAAAATTAACCCTGCGTTGGTCGCATGGTTAAATGAACTATCATTAGTCGCAGGTGAGCATGAAGCTCACTTGTTATGTATATGACTTATTTTGACTTTTTATGAGTCAAAAAAAGGCATAAATATAATGATTTATTTATCAAAGCTGAAAAAAGGCAATATTTTTAACATAATACAAAAAGGAATAAAACATAAAATATTAAGTTTGGTACATCTACATAAATAAGCATAATTCTGAAACAGCAACTAGAATAATAAAAAAAAATTACTCAGATTCAGGAACTTAGTCGCGTTTACACTCTGTGCAAATGGTGATTGTATGTTCTTTACCTGTTTTCCGATTTTTTTCTTGGGGCAATAGGAGCATTTTGGCCTTGCACCTGCTTGATTTTCCTCAGGAACATCTCGTTTCGGTGTCAAAAGAAGATTCAGATATTTTTTAATTTACAAAGTTAGCAGAACTGGCAAGTTTTAGGCCGCTCTTTTTTGCATATGTGGGGTAATGAGTTGTCTGGCTAAAATTGTCAGATACTCACGTCTTGGTTGGCAGGAATCTAATACATTTGTTCTAAATATAATGTTTCCATTTATTCCAGCTATGTCTAGCATAGTAAAAAAACAGTCAATGGCCACCTACATGTGATTCTTGCCACTGCAGAAAGACTCTTCAGTTGGTCCACTGAATCTACTCCTGATTTTGTTTGATTGTAAAAAGTAACTACTGCTGGTTTGCAAGCGTCACCACTTTCCTCGTCAATTTCGTCATATTCATGGAGGATTGACAAAAGCAGGACATTCTTATTTTTTTGGGAGGTACGAAACTAATAAACATTCATGACCAAAATCAAATAAACTGCTACGAATTGGCCTTTCTTTGGTTGAAACAAATATTTCAGGAATTTCACCTTTGTCTTGTCTAATTGTCCCAACTAAAGTTTTCTTTTTCTTTTTAATTCTTCGGCCAAAGGAACTGACGTGAAGCAGTTATCACAGGTTAAATTTCGTCCTGAATTCATAATGGGTTCACACAATCGTTCCAATACACTGGCTGGACTATTGTCAATACAAAATGGACCATCAGGCTGCTTTCCTGCGTAAATCTCTATTTTCACAGTATAAAATACACGACTCTCAGCCAAGGCAAATATTTTTATCCCATATTTGTTTGGTTTACTTGGGATATATTGCCTGAAGCTGCACCTTCCACGGAAACCCTCCAGAATTTCGTCAATAGTACAGTTCTCACCAAGCGTGTAGCAGGTTTGGCATCTTTCTATAACCTTCTCAAATATATTTCTTATTAGAGCTAGCTTATCAATTAATTTGCGTTCAGCTCTTATGTGAATATTATCAAACCGTAGTGGTCTAAGCAATAAATAGAGACGTTTCAGGGGAATTACCATTTTGAATAACTCTGGTGCTGTAGAATTGTTGCTCCATAGGTCATTTAGGTTGGTGTGTCGGGATTTCTAAACTCCTGCCAAGTACAATAATCCAAACACTGCTTTTATTTCGTCACAGTCAGTATCTAGAACATCTCGTTCGCGTGTATAGTTGCCTCTAATTTTCTCTATACTACGTTCCACCTTAAGAAAATAACATTGCGGAGATAGGGCCATGTATTTCTTATGGACGATAGAAACGCGGCGTTGCCACGACACACACAAGCACAATTTAGAGTTGTATAATTTGTATTTTCGTTTCCACAGACATGAATTAAATTAATGTTTTTTAACTTAATTGACCAAAAGTGCCCATTCAAAACAAGAGATGAAAAGTAGGGAAAATGATTTTAATTAGATAAATAGTATTTATAAAAGATAATTTTATTTGATCTTATTTTAATTATAGTAACGACAGTTTATTTGTTTTTCGGTGATCCATGAATCATAGAAATCAGTAGAAAATATTGCTTAGTTAAATCATGCATTTTGCCGCCTATTAAAGTTTTAAAAGCAAATAAACGGACTTGGAATGCGAATATCTAATTACTAATTACAACTTAAAATAATACGATTTGCGTATGTCAGCGATTTTATGTCGATCTCTGACTAAATACATAATAATAATGAGGCTTTTATTTAGTAGTTATTCTGACTTTACAGTTAAATGTTAATTAAAAATGAACATTCAAAAATTAAGCGAAGGGAATATCTTGGACATCCGTGCAAAAGAGAGTGTCTGAGAGTTTTCTCAACACTGATCTCCATAAGCGTAATGTTATTTTCTTAACTTGAAATACAGAATAGGTACAAATTTGTGCACGTCACAATTTCTTCAATAATATCATCTGTTATGAACAGGTTCCAACTTTGATATGGAGTTTTAGCATCCTTTGCCGCATGTTTCACTCCCGGTAGTTTGTTAATAATATTGTGCTGTCGAATACGGCTAGTTTTTCGCTCACGGTGAACTTTCCAAATGGTTTTTTTTGTCTCTGCTGATATATTTGGGACCATCTTCAAAACAAAACGTTGAAATAGTATTTGTCGTATCATCGGCCGAAAACCCTGAGTCTGTCTCATGATTAGAACTGACTTCTACTGAATCTATGTCGCTTTCTTCATCGTCCAAATTTTTCTCTTGCGTCTGTTCAAGTAACAAATCCTCTTGCTCCAATTCTTCATATATTTTTAACAGTATGGCCTCTTCTTTAGGATCCATTACACAATAATATTTTAAAGTTATATGATTTAAAACACAAAGTCAATAAAAAAAATCCAACAAAAATTGCTCTGTAGCTTTCCAAAATCGTCACGTCGTTAGTCGCAGGTGAGCTAATCGCTTATTTCTCGACATCTGCGTTTAATCAATACTTGGAATAGACTGACGGTTGCTCGATCATAGTTCTGCGTAAAACATTCTATACACAATAGTAGTAGGAAGGATTACATGAGCGCAGTTGCCAATGTGAGTAAAAATGTGAAAAATATTAAGAAAAAAGTAAAATGCGACCAACGCAGGGTTAATGGCTTCCACTCGGAAACACCTAGATCAGATGCTAAAAACTGTACCAACTTTCTCAAATGATATCAATGTACACTTTGGACTAGACAAAGTACCACGTTTTAAATATAGTCAGAAGAAACGATTCGATATACAAGATAGTTAAAACATCGAGGTAATGTTCAGCGCTTAGAGAAGAAAACTTTTCAAAAAGGCATAAAACCTCATCCACGCAGTGCAGTAGATGAAATAACCTTGTCGCAGTATTTAGGAGGAAGAGCATATATGAGCAACTGAGTAAACAGGTTGCTAATCTGAGAAACTATTTTTAGACGCAGGCTGATACATCTACTTTCCATTGGGCAATTTGCGCAATAAAGTGCCCAATGAGACACAACGCCCCTTAAACTGAGGGAACAATAAATACGCATAAACCACCTGTATAAGCAAGAAAAAATGAGCACCTGGATGAGTAAACCTTCGAATGGTTGACATCTCAATGTGCTCAGTCAAGAATATGTCGCCAATATAGCGTGGAACTATTGGTTGACATCTTAAAAGGTGTTTCTTGAGACAGAGAATTTCCTACGCCCTATTCAGGATCAGGTTATATCAACTGAAATATATTGTCAAAGACCTTCAGGTCCAAAACGACAAATACCTATATGGATGTAAAGTCCAATAAATAAACCATACAATATCTTACGGGGGCTGCCAGGTTGGTACTGGTTATAAAGAACGCTATGACTCCGTAGGAAATATTATTGACCAAGAACTAGCTAACCAACTAGCACTTCTTTAAATCGACCATGCCCTTTATTATCAATACGTCCAATAAAAATTGGCAATTTTTGATGTCTTATATCTTTTAAACATGTCCGATTTAAGTGATTTTTTTTTATATGTTATAGCCTTATTCCTTGACACTATCGTTATAGTAATGTGGTTGCTAAACAGGAAAATTTTCATTGTATACCGGTTGTACGAATTAAACTGTGTTTTTTTCTTAAAGTTTGCATCACCCTGTGCAATATTCTAGCATTTATAAAATACTGAAATTAAAACCTCATGTAAACCCACCTATAGCCTCATGTTTTCTCAAAATTTTGTTTTTATATTCATTCTCTTATGTTGGATAATACAAAAGTTAGGTGGTTTAACAACTAGCCATGTTTTTCGTCAATACAAGCGATTTAACTCACCAACAAAATTAACCCCACCACCACCTTTATGTTTTGTTTACATTACCTGTGACAGTTTGTTTTCTAAATTTGTGTCATCGAAGAATTTTTGACATATAGTCACTTTACGACATTGTTACAAATCTGTTTCGTATTAATAACAATTCTTGAACAATTTGTAATTAAAATTAACAATTGAAATTGTAATTTTATATCATTGTAAGTAAATATTGTTTAAGTTGAAATTTTAGTACTTATTTATTGTTTGTGATTTTAAAAATGCCACTCGTTCCGACTGATGCTGCTAGGACAGTGGCTTTAGTTGATGCTAGTTGGTGGTTGATGGTCAACGTCATATCGATGGTATACTCGATGTACTCAAAACTACGGTACAAGATGCCATCAGACGATTTCAGGAGACAGGATCGTACAACCGCTGGCCAGATCAAAGCCTAAAACGATTCACTTCAGTTCGAGATGACCGCTTCATTGTCCCTAAAGTATTGAGAAATCGCTTTTGCACCGCTCCTGAAGCATGTAGGTCTCTTCTTGAGGTGAGAAATGTTAGTGTAAGTAGACAAACGATTAGAAGAAGATTGTGAGAAATAAACTTAAGGGCTTTTCGTCCAGCTCGCGCACCACAACTGCTCCCAGAACACCGTAGGGCTAGACTTCACTTTGCCCGAGAATATGTTAACTGGACTATGGTGGAATGGAAGAATATGCTGTTCTCAGATGAGAGCAGAATAGCACAAAAAGGTCCAGATGGACGCCAACGTGTCTATAGACGTCAAAACGAAGGGTTTGCTGGATGCGCTGTAGCCGAAACAGTGGCTTGCAAAGAAGGGGCAATAATGATTTGGGGAGGTATTTCTTACGAAGCGCGTAATAATCTTGTTGTATTCGGTAGAGGCACTGTGAATGCCCAAGTATACGTGCAAGAAGTTTTCAAAAGACCATGTCATGTCTTTTGCACCATTCATTGGTGATAACTTCAGACTAATGCATGACAATGTGGCACAATATTCCCAAATCACGATATCATGAAAGGATTGCCAAACCGGCTCCAAGAAGTCCTAAGGGCTAAAGGCGGCAACACCCATTATTAATACCCAATTGTTTTTCAGTTAGACTTTGATTTCCAAAATATTGTTAATTTGAATTTTCTTTGAAGATTTTATTCATTGGATTTTTACTGTAACAAATGACTTTTTTTTCAAAGAGATTATTTTTTCTCTTCCGCGGAGATAAAAATTGATAAAAACATGTCTAGTTGATAAAACACCTAACTTTTGTATTATCCAACATAAGCGAATAAATCAAAAAACAAAATGTTGAAAAAACATGAGGCTATAGTAACGATCTAATTTCAGTATTCTTCAAATGCTAGAATATTCCCCAGGGTGAAATGAATCACAGAAGATACTGATCAGACAAAAGAAATAAGATGCCGCATTGAACATAGTTTGATTCGTACAGCCGGTACACAATAAAAATTTACCTGTTTAGCAACAGATTTAGCTATTATAAAAGTATTGTCAAGGAATAAGGCTTCTTCTGCTTCAAATTCCGCTCCTATCGGAGATTGGAAATCATTCTGGCAATTATAATTTTGTTGGTTACGCGCCTGAATAGTTCAATTGAACTGCATCCAAACCATTCACGGAGATTGCGTAGCCACGAGATTCTACATCTTTCTATGCTTCTTCTGCCTTTGATTTTACTCTGCATTAAATCCCTTAGCAATTCGTGTTTTTCACCTCTCATGATGTGCCCCAAGTATTCCAATTTTCTGATTTTTATGAAATTTAAAACTTCACATTGTTTTCCTAGTTGTTCGAGAACTTGTTCGTTTGTTTTGCAGTCCATCCATGATATTTTCAAAATACGTCGGTAACACCACATTTCAAATGCTTCTAGGTTTTTAATGTTGCATTTTATAGGTGTCCAACTTTCAACCCCATACAAAAGTGTAGAGAAAATATAACATCGAAGCATTCTTATCCGATATATTGATATCGCGATTACAAAAAGTTTTCTCATTCTATTAAAAGTTGACCGTGCAATTTCAATGCGGCATCTTATTTCTTTTGTCTGATCAGTATCTTCTGTGATCCATGCTCCAAGGTATTTGTACGAAGATATTTGTTCAATTTCTGTATTATCTAGTACTAGATTAACTTTGATGTTTTATGCTTTTTTAATACTATGAACTTGGTTTTTTTCAAATTTATCTTTAGTCCATAATCGTTGCAAATTATATTTAGTTGTTCAGCAAGGTGTTGCAGTTCTTCTAGTGTTCTGCCCGAAAGACGGTGTCGTCAGCATCAGCGATGTTATTAAGTGGTTCAACGTTTATTATAAGGCCCTCATTGACCTCGACAAGCGCTAATTATGACATGGCTTTACTGTATAAATTGAATAATAAGGGTGATAAAATACAGCCTTGGCGGACCCCACGGCGAATCTGGATATCCTCGGTCAGTTCAGTTTCAACTTTTACTTTTGCTGTTTGGTTACAATAGAGATTACATATGATTCTAATATCTCTACTGTCTATGATTTTATTTAATAAAATTTCTTTAAGCCGATTATGCTGCACTCAGTCAAATGCCTTCTCAAAATCAATGAAACAGGCATATACTTCCTGATTTATATCTAAGCATCTTTGCGAAAGAACACTTACTGCAAACAGTGCATCTCGTGTACCCAGTCCTTTCCTAAATCCCACTTGTGTATTACTTATGCCTTTATCTTATTTTTTATGTATTATATTGTGAATTACTTTTAAAATCAATTTCAAGACATGACTCATTAAGGCTATGGTGCGATGTTCATTGCACTCCTTTGCATTGGCTTTTTTGGGAAGCAGTATGAATGTTGATTGGAGCCATTCTTTAGGTATTATACCTGGTATATATGGTATGGAATAGATCCAAAAGAAGATCAATAGATTTAGTATTCACAATTTTGAGTACTCTGATAGGAACTTCATCTCCCACAATCATGGGAGATTTACCACCTTTAACTTGTTACATTGCATATTCAATTTCTTCTCGTACAATGGCAGGCCCAGTATCATCCTTAAATTCTTTTGGTGCTTCTGTTCTCTCTTTGTCTTCAAAAAGTTGTGCTATATATTCTGCCCATTTCTGCATTTTTTGGTTTATATCTGTTATAAGTGTACCACTTTCATCTTTTGGTTGCCTAGTTTGAAGTGTTTTTCTCATTCCTGTTAGTTCTCTAATTCTTTTATGCATGCTAAAAAGTCCCCTTTTTTTCAATTTCTTCTAGTTCTTGACACTGCTTATGTAACATTCTCTCCGTAGCTTTTTATTCTCTTTTTAATTAATCGATCAGTATCATTAATAGTAGTTTTTTTTCAGTCATCCAGACTTTATGTTTTCTTTTCTTTGGTTTTAAGTTTTTATTTGCTGTTTTAATTATTGCTACTTTTATATATTCCAATTTCTGATCAATGTTATAGCTACTTTTATTCATTTCTTGGGCATTAAGTAAGAGTTTTTACAGTTTGTTCCTTTGTTTGGGATTCCCTTAATCTCTTAATATCAATTCTACTCTGTGTGGGTTTTTAACCAGTTTCAATTTGGAATAAGGCTATAATATATTAAAAAAATCACTTGAATCAGACAACAGGTTTGGGAGATACAAGAAACAAAAATTACCCATTTTTAAGATGGCCGGTTAATTGAGATGGCCATCTCAATTGCCATAGACTGGTAGTCTACGCCACAAAACTGTTGGTAGCGTCAGTCTTCTACACGGTGTTAGTTCCGACTATTTTTTTAGTTTTTGAATGAACAAGGTCGAGGGCATGGAAATAAACGTCAGGTGACATATAGTATAAAATCTAAGATAGTTATGATTGTAATTTAATTTTAGTTATATTTTCTCTCCCAGGCCTTTTTGATAAATAACTTTTGGTGGAGTCTTTCCAAAGATATTCCTATTTGAAATAATTGAGTTGGGAAGCTATTACTATCAAACATTGATTGAGATGAATAAGTGATCAGAAAAGTTAATTAGCAAATGTGTTTAAATATAAATGCTGCATATGAATTAAACAGATATTGGCGTTATTATGGAAAATTATATTTGATTCTTTAAACAAAGCCATAGCAGTAGCAGCAGCCACATCAATATGTTAATGTCAATTAGAAGGCAAATGCCGCCTAGCACAATACCACCGTCAGCCGACATAATATACGAGTGGATAATAATTTGGTATAATAATTAGCGCAACCGGAATATAGAAGCGTGGCCAGGGGTAGGCCGTCAATAATTTAGGACAGGTAATCGGTAGATTCACAGTCTTGGTTTATTTTGTATTATTTCAGAAGAGCAATATTTTTCATATTACGTGGAATTAATAAAAACGCAAAGTCCAGTATATTTTAGCTTTATACGATTTTAAACGTATTTGAGCCAACAGAAATTAATGACTTAATAATAAGGTACTAAATATGCGAAAATATAATACTATCATCATCAACATCAACTAGCCTCTAACGTCCATTGCTGAGCCTCGCATGCTTTTCCACTTGTCCGATTTTGCGCCATCTGAATCCAATTTGTAGTCACTCTTTTTATGTCATTTATCCATCTCGTTGGGGGTCGACCTCTATTTCTGTTAACTTGTATTCGGGGTCTCCATTCCAAAATTCTTTTTGTCGACCGGTCATCAACTGATCTTGCTACATGACCTGCCCAGTTCCACTTAAGTGTTGTTATCCTTTCACTAACGTCTGCTACTCCTGATCTTTTGCGTATAGTGGCATTGGGAATTCTATCACGTAGAGAAATCCCTAACATTATTTTCTCTATTGCCCTTTCCGCAACTTGTAGTTTACTCACTGTTGTTCTTGTGAGTGTTAGAGTTTTTGCGCGGTAGATCATCACTGGCAAAATACACTGATTAAATACTTTTCTTTTCAGACAAATTGGAATCTTAGGACTAAAAATATCCTTCATCTTTCCAAATGCAGCCCAAGCGAGGTTTATTCTTCTTTTCAGCTCGATTATTTGTTTGTCTCGAGTTATTCGGATCTCATGGCCCAAGTATTTATAGGAGTCAACTGGCTCAATATCTTTGTCTTCTACTGAGATGTTTTTGTTGTGGACTAAATTTGTCATAAATTGTGTTTTTGAAAAAATTATTTTAAGACCAACTCTTTTTGTGGCAGTATGGATTTCTTAGAGCACTATTTGTGCCTGATCAAAGCTGTCTGCAATAAGAATGATATCATCTGCAAATTTAAGTTTATTTAAAAATTTTCTATCTACATTGATGCCCTTTTCATTCCAATCTATTGTTTTACAAGCGTATTCTAGCAAAGTTGTAAATAATTTAGAAAGCATGTTGTCTCCTTGCCTAACGCCTCTTTTCAATACTGGTCCCAGTATCTTCATTAAGTCTTACACAGGCTGTAGCATGCTGATAGATGTATCTGACGAGGGATATGTATCGGTGATCTATTCTACATTTTGTTAGATCTTGAACATTTCACTTTGATTGACCGTATCAAATGCTTTTTGAAAGTCGACAAAGACAAGTATCAGGGGTCTATTATATTCAATGGTTATTTCAATTAACGACTTAATGGTTTGCAAATGATCATTTGTTCCGTATCCAGCTCTAAATCCTGCTTGCTCGCAAGGTTGATAGAAGTCTAGTTTTGATATCAACCTATTAGTTATTATCTTCATAAACAATTTATAAATGTAGGGTAACAAGCTAATAGTTCTTTAGCTCTATTATATCCCCCTTTTTGTGCATGACTACTATAACAGCTTTATTCCACTGAGATGGTGTAACCTCTTTTGAAAGGCATAAGTTATATAATTGTGTCAATGCTTTCAATACTGTCTTTACTCCTGCTTTAACTGCCTCAATAACGATTTGGTCATCACCAGCTGCTTTATTGTTTCTTATTCGATTTAATGACTTTAAGACTTCTTAGATTGTTATTTCTGGGATACCCTCTGAACCCACATTCTGGACTTTTCTCAACTTGATGCCGTCTTTCTTACTCCTTTCTCTATAATTCTGTGTAAAATTCTTTAACTACCTTACTTATCTTATCTTTATGTGTTACCACTTTTCCATTTCGATTTGCGATCTTAAGAATATTCTTCTTACCTAGAGCTTGACATCTCTTCAGCACCTTTAAACTTTTATTTTTCTCGACAACCGTTGTAATCTTTTTTATATTAGGTACATTGTCGTATGTCCTTTCTCACTACTTTATTAATATCTTTATTAAGTTGTTGTAGTACGCGTGCATTCGTATCGTTTTTGTTCTGAAGTTCTCTTCATGTCTCCATAAGTCTTGTCTTGTCTCTTGACTGATTTTTTTCCTCCTTATCTCTCCTAGGATTTGTATTGCACTTTTTCCCTGCGTTGTTAATAGCTTTTATTAAGTTATCATTTAAGGTTTTGACATGCATAACGTCTATATTTGTTGTCTCTAGACATCTCAGAATTTCCTCTTCGAAGGACATGGTGTTTTCGACTGGATTCCATCCTATTGGATGTATTTTTGTTATCATTTTGTATCTTTGTTTTTTGAAATTTAGCACGATCTTCGCTCTTACCATTCTATGATCACTTTCCACTGAACAGCTATTAAGAACTGTTACATCATGGACCATGTTTTTGTTGTTGGTTAAGACAAAATCAACCATCTGGGTTTGCCCAGGTCCATTTTCTTTGGAGACTTTTTTTGAAAAAGATATTCATTGCAAAGAGGCCATTTGGTACCAAGAATCCCAAAAACATTCCTCCTCTTTCATTTCTTTGTCCGAATCCGCAGGAACCTATTGCAACTTCGGTCCCGTTCAGTTTACATCCCAACTTAGCATTAAAGTCACCCATTACTAGGTTGTGTAGTAGGCGCCAGTTTTACTGCATTTTCTAGGCCTTCATAAAAGGTTTTCACTTCCTCGTCCGAGTGTGTAGATGTAGGTGCATAGGCTTGAATTATTTTAACGCTGTTTTTTTTTGTTAATCTTTAGTATGCAGGGTATTATTCGTAGGTTGATCCCTTTAAGTTGTTGAATATTTTTAGTGTGTCTCTTATGAATAAGAAGTCCAACTCCTCCTATTTTTTCTTTGTTTCCCACATAGAAAAGTTACTGCCCTGATTCAAGAGTTATACAGTCTTCTTCTTTGCGTCTTTCTTCACAGAGACCCATAACGTCCCATTTTATTTGTTTTAACTCTTCTTCTAATTCCAGTAATTTTTCTTCAGATGATAGTATTCTTACATTGTACGTGGCGATATACATTTGTCATCGCCCGTGGTAGCCTGATTTGACCCGGGGATTCTTCGCACCCTCTGTTTGCTGTCTTTCTTGATCGCTACCTTGACCAAGGACCATCTTACTGCCGGCTACTGAGGGCCGTATTTTTTCCTAATATGAACATTACCATATTTTTCTTTTACCATATTTACTATATCATCTGCATATTCCTTCACTTATACCTCTTGCACGTCGGGAGCGAAACTTAGTCATCCACCAGCCAACAAGACAGAATGCTTTCTCCCTTCCTGTGGGTATCTCTTAGCTATTTTGATTAGAATCTCTTCTCCTCATAGGTACCGAATATCCCTTTTGATGATTCTGCTCATAAAGAGAATCTTATAGTGCATTATTAAATATAATAATAATTAATAAGTAAATAAATAATAAAAATAAGCTGATGTTTCGCAATTTGATTTGACATCGAAACATGTCAAATCAAATTGATTGAATTGCATGGAAATTAACAACAAAGCTTCATATATCTAAAATAGGAAACTTTATCTCTAATTTTTTTGGACAATTACTATTGTTAATACTTATCTGATCAAGTCCGAACGATTAAGTAAATGCTTATTCAACAATCGTAGTGTAAGTCTTCATCAACTAATTCCAACCTTGTGCATGCACCAAAACTTACCAATTACTTATAACTATAATTGATTGGATTTCCTCATAACAACACAGTAAGGTATAAAAAAAATTCCTTACTTTACTTTTTCTGCATAAAGAAAAATTTTCTTCTTCCTCTTTTCTATTTTTGTTTGCAAGTACTCATCTATGATTCATCTATTGTCACATGTGGACGTAAAAACTCATATTTATTGCACAGCTCAGGCAACTTAGATTAACAACTGGCCGAGAAAATTTTTAAATCTCTTCTTCATAGTTTCAGGAAAAACTCCCAAATTTGAATAATTAGGGCATTCAGCATGATTTATCACAGTGTCAGAATACCACCTCTTAAGCATTTCTCCTACACGACATTAAACATAACGAGAATGTTAAGAACGAAAATGGAGAACTGATGATCAACTTCTGCACGAATAAAGAACTAAGAATAAACAACACATTTTTTATCACAAAAACCAACACAAATATACATTTAATAACACCCGTGGACAAAGATCTAGGATAGATTATGTTATAACCAACAGATATATACATCCATCAAAAATAATCGACGTAAGATGCCTCAACTTAGCAGATGTAGGTAGCGACCAAAGCCTAGTATTATGTAAAATAAGAATAATCCTGAAATACTTCCCACCCAAAACAGCGGCGACAACACAAACAAAAATTAAAGTAGAAATATTAGAAAACGATAACATCGAGGAAATCTGGAAAAAATTAAAAATACCATAATTAATGCAGCAACAGAATCACTTGGAGAGAGGAAAGTAACAAACACTAACATACTTATCAAAAAAGAAAATACCATGGTTTAAAGAAACAGGAGAAAAAAGTTAAAACCACCAAAATGAACATCAAAAACCTAAAAGACGACAACTGCCAACAAAACGCAGAGATAAATAAATTAACTGAAGGAAGCGTGGAATGGGTAGATATGAAAAAATCCATATTAAAAGCGGGAAAAGAGGGCTGAGAGCTTGAGCTAATAATTGAAAAAAGAAAATTTAAAAATAAAGTTCGAAATAAATAATAAAACCATCAGGAATAAAATCAAATATGTAATCAAAAAAGCTAAGGAGGAATGGATAAACAAGGAATGCCAGGAACTGGAAGAACTCCTCAACAAACATGACACCTCAGATTTACTCAAAAGAACTTACAGACAACACCAGACAAAAAAGAACACTCATAACGAGATAATAATGGAGGAATATTTACTGACTGAAGAGGTCAAAATGAAGGAAGTATGGGAACAATATTATAATACATCCATTCCATGATGAGACGGAAAATAAACAAGATATAGGTGAAGAAGAACAATTCCTACAAATTTTACCATATGAAGTAAACCATGCTCTACAGAATGCAAAACAAGAAAAAGCACCGGGTCCTGATCAAATTCCAGTTGAACTGTTAAAAGCCTTAGATGACGGTAATATAAAGAGACTCACCCGAATTCTCAACCACATATATGTAGCGGGCAACATCCCGGAGGAATGGTTTAAATCGATATTTTTACCTCTACCAAAAAACAACAATCCCAACTCATGTAATTACTATATATTGATAAGCTTAATGTGCCACCCTTAAAAGATTGTCTTGAAAATTGTTCAAAACCGAATTTATAAGAAATGTGAGGAGCAGATAGATCAAACACAGTTTGGCTTCAGAGGAGGCATGGGTACAAGAGAGGCATTATTTGCGTTGAAGGTACTCTTGCAGAAGTGTCGGGAATATAACAAGAGTGCATATGTATGCTTCATAGACTTTAGGAAAGCCTTTGGCCGAGTGCAGCATATGAAGTTAATAGATGAATTAAAATCAATCATCACATTCACGTCTAAACATCAATTTAGACAAAAAAGACATTGAGGGAATTAAGGCTATATACTGGAACCAGAAAGCAGTAGTAAAGGTGGACGATATCGAAATAAATAGTATACCGATTGCGAGAGAGGTCATGCAAGGATGCGTCTTGTCTCCGACGCTTTTCGACGTGTACTCACAAGTCATATTCAGAAAAGCCTTATGGGAAAGAAAAGAGGGAATAAGAATTGGTGGAGAAATCGTAAACACCATGCGATTTGCATATGACACGGTTATTATGGCTGAGAGTATAGAAGATCTACAAACTTTATTAGATACAATAAATAGTGAATGCATTCAAATGAAACTTGACTTCAACACAGATAAGACTAAATTTATGATAGTATCAAGGAGTCCAATAAATAATGAACAACTAACCCTTTGTGGGCAAATAGAGAGAGTGACAAAATATAAATATCTAGGAGCTTACATCAACACCGAATTATAACCAGACCAAGAGATCAGGATACGAATAGAAATGGCAAGGTCAGCGTTCTTAAAATTCAAGCAATTGCTCTGTGACAAAAATCTGAATACTGCGCTGAGACTGAGGTTTGTTGAATGTTTCGTCTGGTCCCAACTATTGTACGGGGTAGAAACATGGACGTTAAAAGTGCAAATAGTTAAGAAGCTTAAAGGCTTTGAACTTTGGATATACCGGAGAATGTTGAGAATTCCATGGACTGCCAGGGTCACCAATGAGGAAGTGCTGAGAAGGATGGATCGAGACAAAAAATTGTTGAGAACAAAAAAAGTACGCAAGACTGCATACCTTCGACACGTACTGAGAAATGATAAATATAGTCTTTTGAAGGTCATCATGTAGGGTAGAGTCGATGACAAAAAGGGAATAGGTAGAAAGAGGAAGTCGTGGCTGCGAAATATTCGAGACTAGACAAACATGACTTTAGACGAATTATTTTACGTTGCAAAAGACACTTTTAAAAAGGTAGTCGCCAACCTCCGTTAATGGGGACGGCGTAGGAAGAAGATGAATGGTTTAAAGAGGAAGTGAAGACAAAATGTGAAGAAAAGAAGAAAGCAATTTTACAATACAGAATACGACAAACACAACAGGCGTACAAATAGTGTAAACGAATCAGAAATAAAACGAATACTTTAGTTAGACAAATAAAAAAGGAACACTGGCAGAGTTTCTCAAAACAGATGGAACACGACTTCTACGAAACATAAAAAGAAATATGGAGAATGATCAAAGGACAACGAAATGGGATGAACGGACTAACAAAAACGAAACACATTCAGAAGGAAACATGGGTAGACTACTTTCGATCCCTATTTGCTAAAGGTGACGATAATGAACCACCAACACCAGAGGTGACGACAAACGAAGAAATAAATATTGAGAAGGAAAAGGTAAAGGAAGTATTAAGGAAATTAAGAAATAGAAAATCACCAGGAGAGGACAGAATCCGAACGAACTCCTAAAGTACGGAGGACCAGATCTAACCACACAACTATCAAAACTAATCCAAAAAATAATAGAACAAAACAAAATTCCTCAAAATCAAGAATGGAGATCAAGCATCCTAATACCTCTCTTCAAAAAGGGAACAGGCAGACTGGCAATGGGGTAAGACAGGGAAATTCATTGAGTCCTCTATTGTTCAACCTAATTATGGATGAAATAATAAAAAAAAAAACTAAGAACTAAAAAAGGATACTAAATGGGAGAAAAACAACTTAAAATAATTTGCTATGCGGTTTACGCAAAATACTACTCTCTCAAAGTGAAGATGACTTACAAAATATGTTACACCAATTTAATATAACCGCCAGAAAATATAACATGCTAATTTTCCCAAAAAAGACAATAAGCGTGGTTACAACAGCAAATTTACCAAGATGTAAATTGGGGCTGGAAGGTCAGATAATAAAAAAAGTGATGGAGTTTAAATATCTAGGCATCACATTATCTAGCTACGAAAAGCTCGAAACCGAAGTGAATAGAGCAACCAGAGCCGCAGGCTGCTTAAATGAAACAATATCTTCTTCTTTGTGTGCCGTGCTTGTATTCAAGCGTTGGCTATCGTCATATTGACAAGCTGATGAAATGATTCTCGGTCGGCAGCTAGATGAAACAGTTCCTCGACCGTTCGACCTGTCCACTGTCTAATGTTACGCAGCCAGGAGAGTTGTTTTCTTCCGACCCAACGTTTTCCTTCGATTTTGCCCTGAAGTAAGCGATATTTAGGTCCTCTCATTATATGACCGAAGTATTGGACCTTTCTCATTTTGATGATGTTCAAATATAAAGAAACAATATAAAGAAATAAAAATACCGGGAAAGAAGCAAAAGGCAGAATTTACAAAACATGGGACTACTATGGGACAGAACTAGAAGTACAGATATACGATGTAGAAGCAAGGTGGAGAACATCAAGAACTGTGTAAGAAATAGAAGAGTAGAATGGAACAATCATATAAGCCGAATGACAACAACTAGAGTAGACGGCAAGAGACGGTTCTCCAATAGGAAGACGATCAGTAGGAAAACCACAAAAACGATGAAACGACAGCTTACTGGAGGCACATTGAAATACAGACAGAGTCATGTCTATATAAAAAGAAGAAGTATTCCTTCTCGAAAAACATTGATTTTAGCCAATAAACAAAATTTTTATTTTTCGTATGTTTCAAAAATTTAGAAAACAGCTATTATATTTCTATTATTCAATTCTTTTAAGGACTCAGGATGTTTAGAAAGCATTAAATTTAATTATAATACGTAAAACTGGGAATATTAAAGTACTATTCTTTTTTAGTATCATACATTTCGCAGTTGTATAGCGCGGAATTGCATGTACAAAATTATTCTAAAAATGATTAAAATTGTTTTTCTCCCATGCCCCCTTAGCAACGCTCCTGGCTGTAGGGGTGGTAATTGATCAATAGTGCATCATCAAGGGATGCCAGTTTTGAACAGCCCTTGGAGTGTTTATCACTCGTTATGCATCGCTTGCATTACTAATGTCGTTTAAGTATTGATTTGATTCATGCGTTCATCCCAATGTTTGTTTATTAAATAGCAATTTAGGCATATTAATTACGAAAATTGTTTAACCTCTTTATATAATACGCATTATTTGACGATCCGTTTTCAACTGCACCAATGACCATTAAAAAAACAAATACATGTATACAACTACTATTATTGAAGCGAACACTCATTACAGTCATGCAGAAAGTGTAAATTATTTTTAGTTACATAATTACTAATTTTTTGGTATTGTAGTAAGGTTGAATTCTTTTTTATTTTAAATTTACATTAATCAATAATCGGAACATACAATTATCACCATATAATAATAATAATTATCACCATTTGTACCGCTAATTATCTTCTTCTTCAAGTGCTATCTCCGCTGCGTAGGTCGACAATCATCATAGCTATTCGGACTTTTAACGAAGAGCTTCACACGTTCACACGCCTTTGCGAAAACCAAATTGTGTATCATTAACGTCTATGTCTAGTTTGTGACATATTCGGGTATGGATGACTTTTAACTTTGGCACATGAGACATCAAGCTAATGGTGCGGTAATCGCTGTGTTTTTCTTTTTGGGGAGACAAATAAAAATCGACGTTAGCCACTCTTTGGGTAATGCGCCTAAACTGTCAATTGGGTTCAAGAGTGTCACTAAAAAATCAATGTGTTTCTCATCTACAACTTTTAGGATTTCTATAGGAAGTATGTCAGGTCCAGGGCTTTTCCCACTCTTCGTTGTTTTAATGCGTGTAATATTTCTTCTTTTGTAATATGTGGACCTATTTCTTCTGACGTAAGTTATACGTACTCCAGATCTCCTCTTTCATCATCGAATAATTCGTCGATATATTCTGCCCACCTTTGTACTTTCTCGTCCGTATGTGTTATAGTAGTCCCGTGTCTATCCAGAATCGCACGAGTCGGATTTTGTTTTCTTAGTCCTGCCAAATCTTTAACTTTCTTGTGTAGGTTAAACAGATCATATTTATTTTGAATGTCTTCGATCTCTTTGCATTTCTCTTCAAAGTATTTTTTTTGCCTTCTTTATCATCTTCCTGATTTCGTGATTTATCTCTCTTTATTTATGGTTGTCTTTGTTTTTAAATTGTCTCCATTGTTCCATTATATTAAGTACCTCGTCATTCATCCATTATTCTTTTCTCCTTGCGAAAGTCTTTAGTATTTCGTTACAGGGTTCCAGTAGACAATATTTTAGTCGATACCAGAGCTCGTCAATATCATTGATGTTTGTGTTCAATTTGCTGCAGTTCACATGCAGTTCATGATGGAGGCATTTTTTACTTTAGGTTCTTTAAGTTTTCTTGTGTCTATTGTAGGGATTCTTTGATGTCTTTTAATATTTTTAAGGGTTAGTTTAATCTTGGCGATAAGTGGATTGTGATCTGAGGCCATGTCTGATCCAGAATATGCTTCCACGGCTTTAACAGCATTACGGTACCTTTCATTGATCATAATGTATTCTATCTGGTTCCTGATTACTTTCTCCGATGTATCTGCGGGCGATCGCCATGTATACAGTCGTGTGTTTGGTAACTTGAAAAATGTGTTTGTAATAATCAAGTTCTACTCTTGACAGAATTGTAACAGACGGTCTCCTCTCTCGTTTCGATTTCCCAGACCTATACACTTCCGCTTTGTCCCTTTCCAATCTTATCATTGAGATCACCTAGGACTATCGTGATTTCTCTTGTTTTCGTTATTCTAAGTGCCTCTTCGATATCTCGGCAAACTAATTAATTACACTTCTTCTTCGTCGGCATTCGCCGTAGGAGCATAAACTTGTATCAAATTCAGTTTGGCATGAGATTTCACCAACTTCAGTACCATTACCCTTTTTGAGATAGGAAACTAGCATTCCACTGCTCTATTAGATTTTTTATTAACTATTACTGCTTTATTAGATTTTTTATTAACTATTACTGTCGGTCAGATAGCTCAGCGGGCTGTGCGGCTGCCTCTCATTCGCTTCACTGTCGAATGGTTCAGTGGATGTGGGTTCGTGCCCCAGCTTGGTGTACTGAAAACAAAAAGTCTAACGCAGCAGTTTAAAATTCTAGATGAATCTGCGGCTTAGACTAGAATATGCTGGGAGCTGATCGGCCTATGGTGGAGCAGTACGGCAAGAGATAAGGGCTTGCGGCTTGGTGATACTCCTCCATAGATCCCTACCGGACGGACGTAACGCCTAAAAAACCGGATATATATATATATATATATATATATATATATATATATATATATTTAACTATTACTGCCACGCAGTGTCTGTGTTGATTATTCTCGCAACCGCAATAATACATTGTGGCTTCGCCTGTCTCCGCTACTATTTAACATCTATTCTGAGTTCGTTTTCAATAAAGCAGTGGATAATGTTCAATGTGGTATAAAAATGAATGCCGCCAATATTAATAATTTGAGATATGCGGATGACACAGTGTTAATTGCAAGCAATTACGAAGAACTTCAACATCTAATTAATAGAATTACCACAACGTGTGATAAATATGGCATCAAGCTAAACACCGCAAAGACAAAGGTGATGGTCGTCAGTAAAATGCCAATACAACCGGAAGTGGTAACAGCTTATGGTGAACAACTGGAGAGAACGAACAGTATCACTTACCTTGGTTGTAATCTAAATGAGAACTGGGACATGAGCAAAGAAATTAAAATACGGAGAGAGAAATCCAGAGCTGCATTCTTTAAGATGAAGAAACTGTTATGTGGAAACAATATTACTTTAAGTCTGAAAATTAGATTAGTGAGATGTTATGTGTTCTCTACTCTTTTGCTTCGAAGCCTTCGAGATCTGGGTGTATCGGAGAATCCTGTGAATAAGTTAAGTGGATAGAGTTCGTAACGAAGTTGTTTTGCATCGGATGGGAAAAGTTACGGAAGTCGTCAAAACAGTTAAAAATCGCAAGCTTGAATATATTATGCACCACCCAGGCGCCGAGAGATATAATATACTCCATTTAATAATACAAGGGAAGGTAGACGGAAGAAGGGGGCTAGATCGAAGATAAACGTCATGGCTTAGAAACCTGAGAGATTGGTTTAACAGACCCTCTGCATCTCTATTCCGAGCTGTTGTCAACAAAATTACTATAGCCAATTTGATAGTCAACGATCGATAATCGAGCATGGCACATGAAGAAGAAGGCTTCGTCTGTTGAAAAATACCCTGAGTTGGGTATATTTCAACACAAACACCCTCTATAAAGTCTCCACAAAGACGTGAAGGAAACAAGCTCTACTTGTTATCTTTACTATGTTTCTTTTTTATTTTAAGATTTGCCTGTTTTTTTGTCTTGATTACTGGATATTTTCGTATTAGTCTACTGCCTATAAGTATACACAAGTATTTTTTGTATTATTCTAAACAATCTAAATATGTATACGATAATCTACAGGGTGTTCCAAATAAAAGGTAACCCCGTCTCTAGGGTAGGTAAAAAACTGAAAAATAATTGGGGTTTGCTTAGTAAAAGATTTTTGTAACGCCATCCGTTTTCAAGATACAGGGCGTTGAAGAAAAAAATTTACGCATTTTTTACGATTTTGCCGAAACTACTGGCAACATTGTAATGAAATTTTATACGAATATGTTTTGGAAGTTGATACATCCCATGAATTTGTTTTTATATCTGATTCTCATAGAGGGCGCTAGCTACACGGATCGTACTACGTATTAGTCAATATAACTTTTTTAAGAGTATAATTATTAATCAAAATTTCAAGTAAACTTAAACATCATTTAATTTTACACGAAATGTTTTGATTTGAAAATTATGAAGTAATAATTGATGCTGATAATAATGATAAAGTTCTAATAGGTATACCTCTATTTTCTTCAAGTGTGCCATGTAAATCTGCCATTTATTGATTGTTATGACGATAAATCAACAATAATTAGAGTTTTGAAACCTTGTTATTTGTAAAATCAAATCAAAATGTACTCAAATGTTGAATACACTGACATATTATTAACCTTAGGCGAATGTTTAGGATGTTCTAGTGCAGCTGTGGCACGTTATGCAGAAAAGTTTCCTAGAAGAAACTTACCAAGTAAAAAAACATTTAGAGCTGTTGAACAACGTTGTCGAGAAACTGGGAATGTGAGACCAAATAAAGTAAATTCTGGTAGACCAAGAACAACAAGAACAATTAATAAAGAAAATAATATTTTAAATTTACTTGATCAAGATCCAACAGTTAGCGTAAGGAATAAAGCAAGACAAACAAATAATTCTTCTTCAAGTACTTGGCGGATACTGAAAGAACAGCAATTACATCCTTATCATTACAGACAATTCCAAGAGCTCTTGCCAGATGATATACCGGTTAGAGTTGATTTTTGTTAAACATTGCAACAAAGGACAGCCCACAATCCAAATTTTTTAAAATGCATTCTTTTTACGGACGAGGCCACCTTTACGCGACAAGGTATGTTTAACTCCCATAATACACACTACTGGTGTGATGAGAATCCACGAGTTAAAGGGGTATCATATTACCAACACTCATTTAAAGTTAATGTTTGGGCAGCAACTTTAGGTAACAAATTAATAGGTTATCATATTCTACCTGGAAATTTAAATGGTGATATGTATCTTGATTTTTTAAACAATTCCTTATTCGAGATATTAGAAGTTTTAACGCTAAAGGAGCGAAGATCTTTATTTTTTATGCACGATGGAACTCTTCTCTCGAGGGCATTTTGAACACTTACTGTAATTGAATTTTATTTTATGTTCTTAGTCATTAATTTAATTTTCTTCTTGTGAGTTTTGTTTAATTACTAACTATTTTATACCAGCATCAATTATTACTTCATAATTTTCAAATCAAACTATTCCGAAAACGGTACACAGTATCGAGTTTTACCAAGAGTACCTTTTTCGTGTAAAATTAAATGATGTTTAAGTTTACTTGAAATTTTGATTAATAACTATACTCTTAAAAAAGTTATATTGACTAATACTTAGTACTATCCGTGTATAGTGTATAGCCCTCTATCAGAATTAGATATAAAAACAAATGTATGGGATGTATCAGCTTCCAAAACATATTAGTATAAAATTTAATTACAATGTTGCCAGTAGTTTCGGCAAAATCTTCAAATTCTTCTTTAACGCCCTGTATCTTGAAAACGGCTGGCGTTACAAAAATTTTTTACTAAGCAAATTATTTTTCAGTTTTTTACCCACCCTAGAGACGGGGTTACCTTTTTTTGAAACACTCGTATAATTTAACTTAATTTACTTAATATGTAGAATTCTTTCAGTATAAAATATCCATTCATTACTTTAAAAAATTTTCAAACCTTAATATTCAAAACCAAAGAAATAGTCATAATTATCACTCACGATTGTCCGGGATATACTTTTGTAACATTTGTTAAAATCCACTTTCAACAAGTGCAACGTTTCTATATTTAGCCACTACTACTGCTATTTAAACATTTTTTAGTAAATCTGCCGATTTAAATACGGTAAGAAATTGTAACCCTCATTAAACGAGAAAAATTACTATAAGAAAACTGCAAAGGTGCTGCTCAAATGTAATTACTATTAAGATCAGAAAATATATATTTGTATGTAATGTAATTGTATGCATTTACTCATCGCTGTTTTCTCAATACCTTTAATAGCCTTTCAGTTTGTAAAATTACCAGCCCTAAAATTTAATCCAAATAACAACAGTAGTACCAATGAAATTACTCATGCCAATGAGCCTATTAGTCAAGTTTAACCCTTAACCACTGACATGCGGTATGCCATACCGAGCCGAAAATATATTTTGTTGTAAAACGTGTTTTATAAAAGATTCTTAGAACACCATATGTGTACCTTCAAGTGGGGTTTAATTGTACCTGCTCTCAACTGCTGCAGTTTTCGTACACGTTTAGTCTTTGAGCTACGTTGACATGAAGTTTTCTTGCGGTATCAAGTACCGCATGTCATTATTTACGTTTCTATAGTTAAAAGCAGTGTAGTGTATTCTTTTGCTGTTATTATGGCAGTAAGTTTATCCAGTTTTTCTAAATTTAGAAGCAAAACTGTAAAGCTTTCAGATGATGATTTTGAGGCTGTTTTATCTCAATGGGCTGACGAAGTACCCAGTAATTTAGAATATTTTAGTGATAGTGATGTTGACGATGCAAGTGAAGAAGTATGTATTGAAAGTTCACACGACACCGGAAGTGAGCAGTCGGAAAGTTCTGAAGACGAATAGCATTTAAATGATAATGGTCACATTTTTATGGCAAAAATCGTTTTAAGTGGTCTACTACAGCACCCTCGAAAAATGTAAGAACTCCGTTACACAACCTTGTAACAAAAGTACCAGGTGTGCGGTCCAGAGATGTAAGAAACGAAACTTCATCATTTTTTTTAATTTTCTTATTTCTGAGGATATAATACAAGAAATACGTAAATGGACAAATAATAAATTACGTGCAATTCGTGAAAACTATAATAGAATGAATAGACCAGAACTAAATGGAATTGATGAAATAGAACTAAAAGCCTTTTTGGGATTGCTTTTATACTCATCAGCTTTCAAATCCAATGACGAAGATATAAATTCTATATTTGCTACTGATGGCACTTGTAGAGATATATTCAGATGTGTTATGTCAAAAGAAAAATTTTCAATATTTCTAAAACGTTTACGTTTTGGTAACCCTCTGGATAGAGAAGAAAGAAAAAAGATAGATCCAACAGCAGCCATTAGTAACATATTTAATATATTCATATCAAATTGTCAAAAACTGTATTCCGTAGGCACATGTGTTTGTATTGATGAAACGTTGGTTGGCTTTAGGGATAGGTGTAGATTTAAAATGTATATGCCTAATAAGCCTGTGAAATATGGCATTAAAATAATGTGCCTGACTGATGCACGAACAAATTATTTATACAATACCGATATATATGGAGGCAAAACCTATGTATGAAACTAACCGTAATATCACAGCTGATAATTGGTTTAGTTCTATAGAATTAGTAATGCAGTTAGAATTAAACGTATGTGGGAACCCTCAAGAAAATAAACGGGAAATCCCTCCGGAATTCCAGCCACACCGATGTAGGCAAGTAAATTCAACTACTTACGGATTTACGCAAAGTTTATCCCTAATTTCCCATGTGCCAAAAAAATCGAGGGCTGTTTTACTTATTTCTTCGATGCATCATTCAATAGACACGGATCAGATTACTGGAAAACCAGAAATTATAGCTCATTATAATTGTATGAAAGGAGGTGTCGATACTTTAGATGCCAAGTGTGCCAAATATTCTGTAAAACGTCGTTCTCGCCAATGGCCACTTACTGTTTTTTACCGCATCATTTATATAGCTGCTGTTAATTCGCATGTTGTGTACCAATCACTACAAGAAGATAATATGGTAAGGCTAAACTACACAAGGGAGTTGACGAAACAATTAGTTTTACCTCATCTACAAAGAAGACTCGAAAATTTCAGAATCCCGAGAGAATTATTATATGGTATTGAACGAATACTAGGACAAAAACGCCAAAAAGAAGCAGATTTTGAAGAAAGGCTTGAGAAAAAGAAGACGTGTTACTTATGCCCAAGTGCATTAAAGCGAAAGACTTTTTATGTGTGCTTTTCTTGTGGAAAACCATTGTGCTCACAGTGTACAAAGAAAAATTGAGCACCTTGCGCGCAAAATGACTAGTTATTTTATTGTAATTTTTGGTTATTGTCAGAATTTTGTATTTTAGTTTCTCATTAAATTTAAATCATTAGTCTGTTTCTTTTAACATTGTTTTACCATTTGTTAGTCACAAGTAATCATTTTTTTTTGTAATTTAGTTTATAAACGATTTTGTAGTAACGTCCACCATTTTTTTAAATATTATGCATGCATTTATAATATTCTTGAAACAGTAAAGTTTATTTTACTTATAGCAGTATATTATGCTACAGCAATGTGAAGAATCATTCCGTAGTTGATATAAAAAACAAATACAGTGATATAAGATAAATTCATATTAAAAACAAAGGAGAATAGGCAATGGTATGACATACCGCATGTCAGAGTCTACACCCTGAAACATCCACGTCAGTAGTTAAGGGTTAAAACCTATTAGTCAATTTAAGGTTAATATCACTTACACCATTTTAATGGCAAATTTACTACTATTGTAATAGCCCAGGGTGTGGGGGAAAAAGTACTCGCTAATCCAGGAATTTATGTAATGTAGCCTAGATTATAAAGGGCAACCTCAGAAGCAATCCCCCAGTTCATTCAATAAAAAAATTTTGGTTATTGTTTATTTATAAGCGTTTATATGTGCAAAATACGTGTTTTTTGAGTTTTTTTCATTTTTTACCTAAATTAAGTGTTGTAATGGGTAATTTCTGTATTGATTATAAAAGTACTCTAAAAGATCTTCAATTTGAGCCGCTATACGTCCAATTTAATTTATTTGTTATTGCAAAAATTACGAATGAAGGTCAAAATTAACAAACGTAATATTGTTATATTGCAAAATTGTTTTTTATGTATGTTAAATGTATGACATTCAAGCCTAGAAAATTACGAATCGAATGAGCCGTAGTAGGCCTAGATCACTTAATTTGTTGCTGAGATACATTAATTAGTTTATCTTACGACCTTCAACTTTAAATGCTGATAGGATAGCCCAAAAAAATGGTAGAGGGCTAATTCTTATTTCATTCTCTTCCTAAAGCCGTAAATTTTCATAGTCAACTGGAAAATAATGAAAAAGTTAATGTTGTAAAATTTCAGTTATAAACATTTAGAGCTAGCTGGAGCGCCCCCATGTACCCTACAAATTTCTAATTTCCAGATTATTGTAGATGGCTTCGAGACGAAGATTAAAAAAAAAAGAGTTTTCTCCTACCAATAGGAGCCGATTTAGCATAATTTTCGTCATTTACTACATAAAAACCTATATTTTCAAGTATTTGTATTTTCCTTAAATTAAAATCATTAGTTATTGTTAATAATGACGAATAAAGTTTACCTTTTTTCAATTAAGCACCGAAACCACATGTGGCAAACATTTCGGATGCTGTAAGCACGGTCTAAAATGTACGAGAATGTGTGAAAATTGTAATGGAGAGAGTTGCGAAAATTGTCATACTGCTGAATATGAACTAGATGACGAAGAAAAAGAATGTGAGAGTGAGATGGATGTTTTGGATGAATGGTTATGTGATTCTGAGGAAATTGTACAACCTACTAAAAAAAGAAAAATAAATAAAAATTAAGCATATTACTGATTTTATAAATATTGAATCTTATTTTAAAACCATATAAATCAATTTCAATTATTTTACTGTTGATATCTTTGTTTTACTAATTTATTCCTTCTATCAAAGTAATTTTCAATTTAAGATATACGTATATATGGTGTTTATTTTAATTTATTAAACCAATTATTTAATTTCTCATGAAATTGTACTAAAAATCTAATTTGACCAAAAGTTTTCAAAATCAATTTTTTTGAGTTTTTTTGGAAAATTAATTGTTTTTAAAACGAAATTTTAATCATTTACACTTTACTTTAACATAATTTTTTAATGATAAAAAATTACAGAGGGAGGCAGAGTAAGTATTAAAAAAAAAGATAAACACTGAAATAATAGTAGTCTATATTTTAGAATATTAAATTTTTTTCGAAATGGGGATGTTCTCAATAATAATTTGGTAGTAGATGACGTTTAATAGTATTGTAAAAGTAAAAGAATTTAAAAAAAATTGAATATTAAATAAAAATTAGGGGAATTGAGTAGTTTTTTAAGAGTAAAAGTATTCCAAATGTTATTATTTCGACGAGCTACTTCAGATTAAAAAAATCATCGAGATCGGTTTATTTTTCACTGAGATATTGCAGATTCGTTTCTTAATTGTTATTAATAAAGCCTCTGTGATTTAAAAAAAAATATGCTAACTCGGCTTCTATTGGTCGTAGAAAACTCTTTTTTTCAAATCTTCGTCTCAAAGCTAGCTACAATCAGCTGCAAATTAGAAATGTGTACGGTACATAGGGGCTCTGCAGCTCTAAATGTTTATAACTGCAATTTGACAACTTCATAAATAATTGTTTTTGACGGGTTCAATTTTTTTTTTCAGTGGAATATATAAAATTTACTGCGTTATGAAGAGAATAAAATAAGAATTAGCCCTCTACCATTTTTTTTTGGCAATCCTATGAGCATTCAAAGTTGAAGGTCGTGGTATAAACTAATTAACGTATCTCAGCAACTAATTAAGTGGTCTAGGCCTACTACGGCTCATTTGACTCGTAATTTTATTGGCTTGAAATTAATATATTTAAAATAAAAAAAGCAATTTTGCAATAAATATTTCGTTTGTTAATTTTGACCTTCATTCGTCATTTGGAACGTGTAGCTGCTCAAATTAAAGGTCTTTTAATGTTCTTTCATAATCTTTACAGAAATTACCTATTACAACACTTACTTTAGTCAAAAAATGAAAGAAAACTCAAAAAATACTTATTTTGCACTTATAAACGCTCATAAATAAACAATAACCAAAAATTTTTTGTTGAATGAACAGGGGGATTGCTCCTGAGGTTGCCCTTTATAACCTAGACCACATTACATAAATTCCTATATTACAGTGTAAAATGACCCGTTTTTCCCCCACAGCCTGGGCTATAATCAAAAGTTCCAATATTCTTATTCTTATTTCCTTTTTACCATTCTTACCAGTAAAAATACTGCTACTCAATTATACGTATATTTAAATCTTAACAATATTTTACTTATCATCCAGCTTTTATTTATCAAGTCCATAACTGGATATAGGCCTCCCTTATACACCTCTATTCTTTACGATTTGGTGCTCTTTATTTCCAGTTTTTGGTGATACGCCTGATGTTATCCCAGTGTGGTGGTCTTCCTCTACTACATTTGTCTGCTCTTGGCTTCCAATTTGTAATTTTCATTGTCTATCGTGAGTCGTGCATTTTCGTACATGACCTGCCCATTTCCATTTCAGTTCTTTTATGCGTTCCACAACATCAGCAATACTCTTCCTTCTTCGTTTCTTAATCGGCCCCAAAATGTCACTCCTAGTATAGGACCGTAATTGGTATGTTTTCATGGGCAGTTTCCCAAAAGCTGCCCACGCTAAAGTAATTCGTCTTTGGATGTCGCATATTTAATTATCCCTGCTGATTCTTATTTCATGACCCAAATAAGTATATTTCTCCACAAATTTTACTACTTTGTCTTGAATATTTAAATGGTTATTGAAGGCCATATTTGTTTTAAACTTAGTTTCGGTCAAGTTAATTCTGAGGCCCACCTTAGAACATGCAAAGTCCAATCCATTTAACATATCGTTGACTTCTCGTAAATTATCTATGATAAGTTTGAGATGGTTAAGCTTTTCCCCGTTTATTTGTCTCCTCTGTGGTTCCAATTAACCATCTTAAAGGCACATCTCCTTATTTTTTCTACACGTTTTATTTTTATGGTCGGGTTTTATCGTATATCTTAACAATCATAGTGACATTTTTGTAACTATTGTAAATACGTTCACTATACCTATGGTCAATCCCACTGTCACCCATTGCTTCTATAAGGTTATCTATTTCGTTCGTGCGAACACTTTACGAAAATCTATAAAAGTGACAACAAGAGGTTTGTTGTATTCTATAGATTTTTCAATGTCTTTACTGT
This sequence comes from Diabrotica balteata, assembly GCA_918026665.1. Lineage (NCBI taxonomy): Eukaryota > Metazoa > Arthropoda > Insecta > Coleoptera > Chrysomelidae > Diabrotica > Diabrotica balteata. The sequence goes on along the minus strand of OU898285.1, from coordinate 51,634,175 downwards.
ATGGAGGTGATCATTGCTACCATAATTTTAACGGAATCCTGCCTGCACTTTTGGTTAAAAATCTAATTTTTTTCTCTAATGTGGATGTCACTTACCTAGTGAAGAGCTTGTATGTGTGGTATAACAGAGTAATAGGTGTATAGTTTTCTAGATCCGTTCTATAACCTTTTTTTGCCGGTCTAAGTTTGCGTAAAGTAGGGACTCTGAACTAAGTAGGAGTCCTTCAGTATTCTACGCAGGATAGACTGGCCGAGAGAGTCCTCAACCCCGACACTTCTTCTTTTTCTTATGGTGCCTATCCGTTACGGATGTTGGACACTAACATGGCTATTTTGACTTTGTTGACCTCTGCAGTGCTGTAGTGGTTAAGTTAAACAATTTCGCAGGTTATGTAGCCAAGATATTCTTCTCCGTCCTGGATGTCTTTTCCCATGCACTTTACTTTGGAAGTATGGTCTGAAGTAGGTCTAATCTTTGTTCATTGCGCATTATATAGCCCAGGTATTCTAGTTTGCGACGTTTTATGGTTACGACTACTTCGCGGTCTTTACCCATTCTATGTAGTACTTCTTCGTTGGTAATTCTGTCCATCCAGGAAATCCTCAACATGCGTCTATAGCACTACATCTCAAATGCTTCAAGTCTCTTCAGTGATGCTTCAGTTAAGGTCCATGACTCCACGCCATATAAAAGAACGGAAAATACGTAGCATTTTAGTAAACGAACTTTTATTTCCAATTTTATGTCGTGGCTGTTAAACATTTTTTTCATTTTGACGAAAGCTGATCTTGCCTTCTCGATCCTTATCTTAATTTCCGCCGATTGGTCCCACTGTTCATATAAGTTTGCCCCCAGATAACAAAAGTTGGTGATTTGTGTTATAGGTTGTTGGTTAACTAGTAATTGGCCAGGTGGTATCCTATTTTTGCTTATAACCATGTATTTAGTTTTTTTGATGTTAAAATCAAGCCCAAACCTGCTACTTACTTCTGTCACCCTGGAGACAAGTATCTGCAGACCTTCGAGACTGTCTGCAAAAATGACAGTATCATCAGCGTACCTTATGTTGTTCAATAGTTCTCCGTTTATAAGTATTCCTTTGTCTATGTCCGTTAGCGCTAGGTTCATAATGTGCTCTGAGTATGTATTGAACAATAATGTGACAATATACATCCCTGTCGTACACCTCTTTTTATCTTTATATCGTCTGTTAGCTGATCCCCAACTCTAACAGCTGCAGTTTGTTCGTAATAGATATTGTTTATTATACGGCGATCTCTGCTGTCTAGACCAATTGAATTTAATATTTTCATCAGTTCGTCATGTTTTATTCTATCGAACGCTTTCTGGTAATCAACAAAACATACATATATATCACAATTCACGTCTCTACATCTTTGGAAGAGAACTTGTATTGCAAAAAGTGCTTCTCGAGTACCCAATGCATCCCTGAAGCCGAATTGTGTTTTTGTCATATGTTCTTCACACTTTTTGTATATTCTTTTATGTATAATTTTTAAAAGTTTTCAGGAGATGGCTCATAGGGCTTATTATTCAATAATCTTCACATTTTTTGCCATTGGGTTTTTTAGGGATTGTTATAAAAGTTGATCTTAGCCACTGTTGGGGTATTTTTCCACTTTGGTATATTTTGTTGAATATCAAGGTAAGTCTTTTTATTTCGTCTTTATCCATTATTTCAAAAAATCTGACTAGAACTCGTCTGGTCCTGCGGCTTTTCCCTCCTTAATGTTGTTTATAACAGCTTCTACTTCCACTTCGAGAATAGGTGATCCGGTATCGTCATTTGTATTTTGTGTGATGGTGACATTCCTATCGCCTTTAAATGTTGTTGTCACATAGTTTATCCACGTTGTTTTTGTTTCTTCAATATCAACTTCTGGATTTCCTTGAGCGTCTGTTAAGTGTCCCGGCCTTTTTGATTTATAGATGCCTGCTGCTTCTTTGATCTTTTTGTGGAGGTTGAAGGAATCGTGTTTACGTTGCAATATCTCGATTTGTTACCAGCTCTTCTTCCATAGCAAATGTGAGTAGGCGTTCTCCTCTCTCATTTCTCCAGACCCCATGAACCTACTACTTCACCATAACTACCCTTACCGATTTTGGCATTAAAATCGCCCATAACTATCGTTACTTCATTGGTTTTTAACTTACTTAGGACTTTCCTTAAATCGTAATAAAAAGCCTCTATTACTTCGTCTGATTTGTCTACTGTGGGTACGTATACTTGGATTATGTTGGTTTTTGCTGGGAATAAATCCAATTGAATAAGCACGATTCTCTCGGATATTGGAACAAAATTCGTAACGTATTTGTTTATTTGTTTATTTAAAATTATTCCGACGCCAGGTTTATGTTGACTTTCTGTATTTCCAGAGTAATATACTTGGTGCTCGTTTATTTGATATTTTCCGGCATCAGGCCATCGCATTTCACTGATGCCCATTATATCGATATTCAGTCTTTCCATTTAATGGATGGCATTATAAATTTTGCCTGCTTTGTACAATGTCTTGACGTTCCAGGTGCAGATTTTAATAAACTGCTTGATTTTTCTAGACGCATCCTTTCCTTTAACTTGGGGGGTTTCGCTTGCTAACGACCTGGGAGGCCCCGTGGTTCTGTGTTTGTGTTGTTATTCCTCCCCTGCCGGATCTTGCACTCCGATATAAATGATCAGTAGTCTTCACTTTCAAAGCTATAGCCATGATATATGTACAAGAGATATCCATATCGATCTTTAATGTATTAGTTTCTCCTTGCTTTCTACTTCTGCTCTTTCTGTTGGCAGAAAAATGGAACAGGTATTAAATGTTTTATTTAATAAAGTAATTGATGAAGGAAAGATTCCTCAAGAATGGTACAACTCCGAGGTCATTTTATTATTCAAGAAAGGAAACAGAGCAAACATCGAGAATTACCGACCAATATCCTTGCTATCACATCTGTATAAAATTACTAACTAAAATCATAACCAACCGCCTAACACATAAGCTCGATTTCTATCAACCTATCGAGCAGGCTGGATTCAGAAAACATTTTAATACCATAGACCACTTGCACACCGTAAGAACACTGATAGAAAAATGCACCGAGTATAATGTTCCAATTCATATGGCGTTCGTAGATTTCCACAAAGCATTCGATTCCATCGAATTATGGGCAGTGCTTGAATCTCCAATTGAATATGAAAATGCCACCATGCATATAAAGCTGGACGAAAGAACAAAAACTAATCCCATTAGACTACAACGGAGAGTAAGACAAGGAGACACCATCTCTCCCACACTATTTACCCTTGCTCTAGAAGATATTTTTAAGAAACTGGAATGGAACAATAAGGGTATCAACGTCGACGGATCATACTTAAACCATTTGAGATTCGCAGATGACATAGTTTTAATAGCCGATAATATCCAAGAACTAAATGATATGTTACAACAATTAAATGCAGTTTCAGGAGCGGTAGGCTTAAAAATGAATTACAGCAAAACAAAAATACTGAGCCGAGACCAGACAAATATAACAATACAAAATCATACCATAGAAAATGTGGAACATTATGTATATCTAGGTCATGTTATCAAACTAGGAAAACCAAATCAAGATGCTGAAATTAAAAGAAGAACACAACTGGCTTCGGGCGCTTTCGGCAAACTAGCACATATCTTGAAAAACACCTCCATTCCTATAAACTTAAAGAAAAAGGTGTATAACACATGCATACTACCTGTTTGTACCTACGGCTTGGATACAGTAGCACTTACCAAAAAATCTGCCAAAAAATTAGAAACAACGCAAAGAGCAATGGACCGAATCATGCTTGGAATATCACTAAGAGACAAGATTAGAAACACCGAGATACGACGTAGAACGAAGATTAGGGATATTGTGGAAGAAATTACAAAATGAAATGGCGCTGGGCAGGTCACGTAGCCCGATATAATGACAACAGGTGGACACGGAAAATTCTAGAATGGAGACCAAGAACGACAACAAGAAGCATGGGAAGACCTCAAAAAAGATGGGTAGATGACATAAGAGCAGTGGCAGGCAAACAGTGGATTAGATTGACGCAAGATAGAGAAAGATGGAAGCAATTGGGAGAGACCTACATTCAGGAGTGGATGGAAAATGGTTGACAAAGAAGAATGTATTAGTTTCTCCTTGCTTTCTACATCCTCACGCCGTTGACCTAGTTCTCGGTTCATCCGCCTTTAGGGCCAGTTTTCCAACCCTAGGACAAAATAGTGCCCTACCACTTACCAATTCATCCGCCCGAAGCTGTTGGTAGGTAAGTGGGGGATTGCTTATACCGGCAATCACTCGGACGCCAGAGCCTCGTTTGTTATCTAGCAGGATGCGCCGGATGAACAAAATCAAGATCATTACGCGTGCAGGTGAGGTTGACATTTGGATAGGAGACTATACGTTGCACATCACTATCCCTTGCAACCCCGACACGGCGCGTCCCAATGGCTAAGAGGGAAGTTCCTATAGATATGCAATACAGGTACGGATAAGGCTCAGCCAAATAAGTACCCGTGGATCAACTGAGGACATAACACAGGCTAGCATTAGAGGCCCGTGGCTGAGGAATACAATTCCTGACAGGTGCGGTACCACAACGTCGCAGGCGGCATTCAAGTTGAATTAACTGGATGTGAGATATTGCGACTCACCAACTCGTCTGGCAAGCGTGGTGTTTAGATGCCAATATATCCCTTAAAATCCTGATTTTTCTTATAACCACTGAAGTCGTAATATTTAACGACATTAATATTACAATGACTACAACGAAATATTAACATTCAATAAAATCATGTTAGTATTATTGATGAATCAAATTCGGTAAGTAATCGTAATACAAAATAACTGTGTGTCACTCAAACAAAAAAATATCAGTGCCGAGCTAATTACTTTAAAATTTATTGATCGAATAATATTATTGTGCTTATTCGTCCCTCGTAAAGATTGCAAACCAAAGACAATCCCGCTTTGTCGAAATAGTGGTTAGAACTCCCCATTTTTCTTTTAAAAGTGGCTTCAAGTGATGTCAAACCGTTTGAAGTTCTTCCGGTAACGGAACAATCGCTGATTTCCAGATTTTTAAAGAAAATAAAATTCCATAAAAGAAAAACGTTCGCTTCTATAGGACAATCACAAAAGTTCAGCAAAAAGTATCCAGACAATTAATTTGTGAAAGTTAACCAATCAAAAATTTGATTTGCAGTATTTATTTGTATTTATAGATAGATAGATAGATAGGTTTATTGACAATTTTTACATAGTCAACACTACATGTCATGCCACAATAAAAATAAGTCACTTTTGTATACTAAGAACTAAGAAATAATACAAGAACACATAATAAAACATATACAGTGAAAATTAGATATATAAAAAAAGAAACAATTCAGTAAGGCGTAATACAGTTTTCATAAAAAACGACCACACTAGGAGCTCTAACAAACAAATTCCTGTATACTATAGAAACAGTGTTAGCAGGAAGTGTTTTACTAGTTTATAAAATTGTTTTGAATTCATTGCCTTAATATCAATATTTTTGTTTAGGTTTAAAAAACAATTATACAGATTAAAATCTATTGTATTAAGTTGTGTAATCTGGAATATGGTATAATGATATGACTTTTATTTCTTGTATTGTAATGATGTTGATCAGCATGTGTTTTTACATCTTGTATATTATTATGAACAGTTAACAAAGTTTCAAATATATATATTGAAGGTAAAGGAAGAATTCCATACTTTTTAAACAAGGGTTTACAGCTGGCGCGATATTCTGCCGAGTCAATAATTCGGATTGCTGCTTTTTGAAAAGTGAAAACTTTATATGCATAGGAC
>OU898285.1:51533473-51627789 GCA_918026665.1 Diabrotica balteata | reverse complement strand
ATAGATCAAATAGAATATAATAACAAAACAAAAGAATTTTTAAATAATCAAAATATTAAAAAATAAATACAGATCCAACGTAAAAGTACCAAAGTCAAATTAAACTAGTGTTAGAAAATTTTAAAAAATCAATATTAAATTCAAGAAGAACAAAAATACCTCAACATCATATATCCACAGCCTCCTAAATTATACTCTTTTATTAAACAACATAAACCTGATCACCAAATAGGACCTGTAGTTTCTTTTATACAGCTCCGTCATATAAACTATCAAAAAAACTATTACGAAATTATTTTAGAACACACTAAATTTTCATCTGAATTTACAGTAAAAAATACAATACAACTAGTTAATAACATAAAACATTTACAATTACCTAACAACTCCAAATTAATTTCATTTGACGTCAAAAACCTTTTTCTTAGTATTCCTCCTACGGAATTTGTTTAGTAAACCTTTTAGATCATAATATTACAAATCCAATCATTACATCTGAAATTTTACATCTTAAAATTTGCATAAGTCAGGACTACTTTGAATTTAATAATCAAATAAATACAGTCGAGATACGTAGACGATTTACTGGTATATTTTACAGGAACTTATAAACACATAACAGTATCTTTCTGGTAGATATACAGTTCCTACTTCGTAACCGATCCATAACAGCATATTTGTAATGTAAACTTATTATTTTTACAAATTTTGGCTATAATTTCATCAAACCAATTTCCCCACATTTAAACCTTGAATTCAGTTTTGCAGCAATTGTATCATTCTACAGGCACCATCTAGACAAAAGAGAAAGCTCTTGGATTTTCCTTGGACGAAGACAAGTGTAGCATTGACAGAAATCGAACCATTTTCGGGCCGTTTTCTGACAGTTGCACCAAATAAACTCCTATATTTAACAGAGTTTAATTTGTGGGGCTTACAGAACGCAGTTCACAAAACGCAGAAGAAATTATTAGTAATAATCTACTACATGTGTTTAAATTGTAGATTTAATTTTATTCAAGAGGTAAATTCAGTTTTGTAATATATTATATATATATATATAATATATATATCTATATATATATAAATATATATATATATAATATTTAACAACGGATACATAACAGTATCTTTCGGACGACATATAGTTCCTACTTTGTAAACGAATCCATAACAGCAATTGTAATGTAAACTTATTATTTTTACAAATTTAGCTATAATTTCATCAAACCAATTTTCCAAGTTTAAAACCTTGAAATCAGTTTTGCAGCAATTGTTCATTTCTACAGGCACCATCTAGACAAAAGAGAAAGCTCTTGGATTTTTCCTTGGACGAAGACAAGTGTAGCATTGACAGAAATCGACCATTTTTCGGGCTGTTTTCTGACCGTTGCACCAATTAAACTCGTATATTTAACAGAGTTTAATTGGTGGGGCTTACAGAACGCAGTTCACAAAACGCAGAAGAAATTATTAGTAATAATCTTACTACATGTGTTAACTTGTAGATACAATTTTATTCCAGAGGTTATTTCAGTTTTGTACAGATGTATGTAATAACGGATACATAACAGTATCTTTCTGGTAGACACATATAGTTCCTACTACGTAACCGATCCCTAATAGCATTTGTAATTGTAAACTTATTATTTTTACAAATTTTTAGCTATAATTTCATCAAACCAATTTCCCAAATTTAAACCTTGAAATCAGTTTTGCAGCATTTACTCATTTCTACAGGCACCACTACACAAAAGAGAAAGCTCTGGATTTTCATTGACGAAGACAAGTGTAGCATTGATAGAAATCGAAATTTTGGGCTGTTTTTGACAGTTCCACCAATTAAACTCGTATATTTACCATAGACAAAAGAGAAAGCTCTTGATTTCTTGGACGAAGACAAGTGTAGCATTGATAGAAATCGAACCATTTTCGGCCTGTTTTTCTGACAGTTCCACCAATTAAACTCGTATATTTAACAGAGTTTAATTTGTGGGGCTTACAGAACGCAGTTCACAAAACGCAGAAGAAATTATTAGTAATAATCTTACTACATGTGTTAAATTGTAGATATAATTTTATTCAAGGTTATTTCAGTTTTGTATATATGTATTTAACAACGGATACATAACAGTATCTTTCTGGTAGACATACAGTTCCTACTTCGTAACCGATCCATAACAGCATTTGTAATGTAAACTTATTATTTTTACAATTTTTAGCTATAATTTCATCAACCAATTTCCCAAATTTAAACCTGGAAATCAGTTTTACAGCATTTTTTCATTTTTACAGGCACCATCTAGACAAAAGAGAAAGCTTTTGGATTTTCCTTGGCGAAAGACAAGTGTAGCATTGACAGAAATCGAACCATTTTCGGCTGTTTTCTGACAGTTGCACCATTAAACTCGTATATTTAACAGAGTTTAATTTGTGGGGCTTACAGAACGCAGTTCACAAAACGCAGAAGAAATTATTAATGATAATCTTACTACATGTGTTAAATTGTAGATAAAATTTTATTCCAGAGGTTATTTCAGTTTTGTACAGATGTATTTAATAACGGATACATAACAGTATATTTCTGGTAGACATTAGTTCCTACTTCGTAACCGATCCATAACGGCATTTGTAATGTAAACTTATTATTTTTACAAATTTTAGCTATAATTTCATCAAACCAATTTCCCAAATTTAAACCTTGAAATCAGTTTTGCCGCATTTGCTCATTTCTACAGGAACCATCTACACAAAAGAGAAAGCTCTTGGATTTTCATTGGACGAAGACATGTGTAGCATTGTAGAAATCGAACCATTTTCGGGCTTTTCTGACGGGTCTACCAATTAAACTCGTATATTTAACAGAGTTTTAATTTGTGGGGCTTACAGAACGCAGATCACCAAATGCAGAATTAATGATTAGCAGTAATCTTACTACATGTGTTAAATTGTAGATATAATTTATTCAAGAGGTTCTTTCAGTTTTGTATATATGTATTTAACAACGGATACACATACAGTATCTTTCTGGTAGACATACAGTTCCTACTTCGTAACCGATCCATAACAGCATTTGTAATGTAAACTTATTATTTTTACAAATTTTAGCTATAATTTCATCAAACCAATTTCCCAAATTTAAACCTTGAAATCAGTTTTGCAGCATTTGTTCATTTCTACAGGCACCATCTAGATAAAAGAGAAAGCTCTTGGATTTTCCTTGGACGAAGACAAGTGTAGCATTGATAGAAATCGAACTATTTTCGGGCTGTTTTCTGACAGTTCACCAATTAAACTCGTATATTTAACAGAGTTTAATTTGTGGGGCTTACAGAACGCAGTTCATCAAATGCAGAATTAATGATTAGTAGTAATCTTACTACATGTGTTAAATTATAGATATAATTTTATTCACGAGGTTTTTTCAGTTTTGTATATATGTATTTAACAACAGATACATAACAGTATCTTTCTGGTAGACATACAGTTCCTACTTTGTAAACGAATCCATAACAGCAATTGTAATGTAAACTTATTATTTTTTTCAAATTTTAGCTATAAATTTCATCAAACCAATTTCCAAATTTAAACCTTGAAATCAGTTTTGCAGCATTTGTTCATTTCTACAGGCACCATCTAGACAAAAGAGAAAGCTCTTGGATTTTCCTTGGACGAAGACAAGTGTAGCATTGACAGAAATCGAACCATTTTCGGCTGTTTTCTGACAGTTGCACCAATTAAAATCTATATTTAACAGAGTTTAATTTGTGGGGCTTACAGAACGCAGTTCACAAAACGCAGAAGAAATTATTAGTAATAATCTTACTGCATGTGTTAAATTGTAGATAAAATTTTATTCCAGAGGTTATTTCAGTTTTGTACAGATGTATTTAATAACGGATACATAACAGTATCTTTCTGGTAGACATATAGTTCCTAATTCGTAACCGATCCATAACAGCAATTGTAATGTAAACTTATTATTTTTTCAAATTTTAGCTATAATTTCATCAAACCAATTTCCCAAATTTAAACCTTGAAATCAGTTTTGCAGCATTTGTTCATTTCTACAGGCACCATCTAGACAAAAGAGAAAGCTCTTGGATTTTCCTTGGACGAAGACAAGTGTAGCATTGACAGAAATCGAACCATTTTCGGGCTGTTTTCTGACAGTTGCACCAATTAAAATCTTATATTTAACAGAGTTTAATTTGTGGGGCTTACAGAACGCAGTTCACAAAACGCAGAAGAAATTATTAGTAATAATCTTACTAAATGTATTAAATTGTAGATAAAATTTTATTCCAGAGGTTATTTCAGTTTTGTACAGATGTATTTAATAACGGATACATAACAGTATCTTTCTGGTAGACATATAGTTCCTAATTCGTAACCGATCCATAACAGCATTTGTAATGTAAACTTATTATTTTTACAAATTTTAGCTATAATTTCATCAAACCAATTTCCCAAATTTAAACCTTGAAATCAGTTTTGCAGCAATTGTTCATTTCTACAGGCACCATCAAGACAAAAGAGAAAGCTCTTGGATTTTCCTTGGACGAAGACAAGTGTAGCATTGATAGAAATCGAACCATTTTCGGGCTGTTTTCTGACAGTTCCACCAATTAAACTCGTATATTTAACAGAGTTTAAGTTTTGGGGCTTACAGAACGCAGTTTACAAAACGCAGAAGAAATTATTAGTAATAATCTTACAAAATGTATTTAAATTGTAGATAAAATTTTATTCCAGAGGTTATTTCAGTTTTGTACAGATGTATTTAATAACGGATACATAACAGTATCTTTCTGGTAGACATATAGTTCCTACTTCGTAACCGATCCATAACAGCATTTGTAATGTAAACTTATTATTTTTACAAATTTTAACTATAATTTCATCAAACCAATTTCCCAAATTTAACCTTGAAATCAGTTTTGCAGCATTTGTTCATTTCTACAGGCACCATCTACACAAAGAGAAAGCTCTTGCATTTTCATTGGACGAAGACAAATGTAGCATTGATAGAAATCGAACCGTAATCGAAATCGTATATTTAACAGAGTTTAATTTGTGGGCTTACAGAACGCAGTTCACCAAACGCAGAATTATTGATTAGTATTAATCTTACTACATGTCTTAAATTGTAGATATAATTTTATTCAAGAGGTTATTTCAGTTTTGTATATGTGTATTTAACAACGGATACATAACAGTATCTTTCTGGTAGATATACAGTTCCTACTTCGTAACCGATCCATAACAGCATTTGTAATGTATACTTATTATTTTTACAAATTTTAGCTTTAATTTCATCAAACCAATTTCCCAAATTTAAACCTTGAAATCAGTTTTGCAGCAATTGTTCATTTCTACAGGCACCATCTAGACAAAAGAGAAAGCTCTTGGTTTTTCCTTGGACGAAGACAAGTGTAGCATTGATAGAAATCGAACCATTTTCGGGCTGTTTTCTGACAGTTCCACCAATTAAACACGTATATTTAACAGAGTTTAATTTTTGGGGCTTACAGAACGCAGTTCACAAAACGCAGAAGAAATTATTAGTAATAATCTTACTACATGTGTTAAATTGTAGATATAATTTTATTCAAGAGGTTATTTCAGTTTTGTATATATGTATTTAACAACGGATAAATAACGGTATCTTTCTGGACGACATATAGTTCTTACTTTGTAAACGAATCCATAACAGCAATTGTAATGTAAACTTATTATTTTTACAAATTTTAGCTATAATTTCATCAAACCAATTTCCCAAGTTTAAACCTTGAAATCAGTTTTGCAGCATTTGTTCATTTCTACAGGCACCAGCTATACAAAAGAGAAATCTCTTGGATTTTCCTTGGACGAAGACAAGTGTAGCACTGACAGAAATCGAACCATTTTCGGCTGTTTTCTGACAGTTGCACCAATTAAACTCGTATATTTAACAGAGTTTAATTTGTGGGGCTTACAGAACGCAGTTCACAAAACGCAGAAGAAATTATTAATAATAATCTTACTACATGTGTTTAATTGTAGATAAAATTTTATTCCAGAGGTTATTTCAGTTTTGTACAGATGTATTTAATAACGGATACCTAACAGTATATTTCTGGTAGAATACAGTTCCTACTTCGTAACCGATCCATAACAGCATTTGTAATGTAAACTTATTATTTTTACAAATTTTAGCTATAATTTCATCAAACCAATTTCCCAAGTTTAAACCTTGAAATCAGTTTTGCAGCAATTGTTCATTTCTACAGGCACCATCTAGACAAAAGAGAAAGCTTTTTGATTTTCTTTGGACGAAGACAAGTGTAGCATTGATAGAAATCGAACCATTTTCGGGCTGTTTTCTGACAGTTCCACCAATTAAACTCGTATATTTACCAGAGTTTAATTTTTGGGGCTTACAGAACGCAGTTCACAAAACGCAGAAGAAATTATTAGTAATAATCTTACTACATGTGTTAAATTGTAGATATAATTTTATTCAAGAGGTTATTTCAGTTTTGTATATATGTATTTAACAACGGATACATAACGGTATCTTTCTGGACGACATATAGTTCTTACTTTGTAAACGAATCCATAACAGCAATTGTAATGTAAACTTATAATTTTTACAAATTTTAGCTATAATTTCATCAAACCAATTTCCCAATTTAAACCTTGAAATCAGATTTGCAGCAATTGTTCATTTCTACAGCACCATCTAGACAAAGGGAAAGCTCTTGGATTTTCCTTGGACGAAGACAAGTGTAGCATTGATAGAAATCGAACCATTTTCGGGCTGTTTTCTGACAGTTCCACCGTTTAAACTCGTATATTTAACAGAGTTTAATTTGTGGGGCTTACAGAACGCAGTTCACCAAACGCAGAATTAATGATTAGTAGTAATCTTACAACATGTGTTAAATTGTAGATATAATTTTATTCAAGAGGTTCTTTCAGTTTTGTATATATGTATTTAACAACGGATACATAACAGTATCTTTCTGGTAGACATACAGTTCCTACTTCGTAACCGATCCATAACAGCATTTGTAATGTAAACTTATTATTTTTACAAATTTTAGCTATAATTTCATCAAACCAATTTCCCAAATTTAAACCTTGAAATCAGTTTTGCAGCATTTTTTCATTTTACAGGCACCATCTAGACAAAAGAGAAAGCTTTTGGATTTTCCTTGGACACAGACAAGTGTAGCATTGACAGAAATCGAACTATTTTCGGGCTGTTTTCTGACAGTTCCACCAATTAAACTCGTATATTTAACAGAGTTTAATTTTGGGGCTTACAGAACGCAGTTCACAAAACGCAGAAGAAATTATTAGTTATAATCTTACTAAATGTATTAAATTGTAGATAAAATTTTATTCCAGAGGTTATTTCAGTTTTGTACAGATGTATTTAATAACGGATACATAACAGTATCTTTCTGGTAGACATATAGTTCCTACTTCGTAACCGATCCATAACAGCATTTGTAATGTAAACTTATTATTTTTACAAATTTTAGCTATAATTGCATCAAACCAATTTCCCAAATTTAACCCTTTAAATCAGTTTTGCAGCATTTGTTCATTTCTACAGGCACCATCTACACAAAAGAGAAAGCTCTTGCATTTTCATTGGACGAAGACAAGTGTAGCAATGATAGAAATCGAACCGTAATCGAAATCGTATATTTAACAGAGTTTAATTTGTGGGGCTTACAGAACGCAGGTCACCAAACGCAGAATTATTGATTAGTAATAATCTTACTACATGTGTTAAATTGTAGATATAATTTTATTCCAGAGGTTATTTCAGTTTTGTACAGATGTATTTAATAGCGGATACCTAACAGTATATATCTGGTAGACATACAGTTCCTACTTCGTAACCGATCCATGACAGCATTTGTAATGTAAACTTATTATTTTTACAAATTTTAGCTATAATTGCATCAAACCAATTTCCCAAATTTAACCCTTTAAATCAGTTTTGCAGCAATTGTTCATTTCTACAGGCACCATCTAGACAAAAGAGAAAGCTCTTGGATTTTCCTTGGACGAAGACAAGTGTAGCACTGATAGAAATCGAACCATTTTCGGGCTGTTTTCTGACAGTTCCACCAATTAAACTCGTATATTTAACAGAGTTTAATTTTTGGGGCTTACAGAACGCAGTTCACAAAACGCAGAAGAAATTATTAGTAATAATCTTACTACATGTGTTAAATTGTAGATATAATTTTATTCAAGAGGTTATTTCAGTTTTGTATATATGTATTTAACAACGGATACATAACGGTATCTTTCTGGACGACATATTGTTCTTACTTTGTAAACGAATCGATAACAGCAATTGTAATGTAAACTTATAATTTTTACAAATTTTAGCTATAATTGCATCAAACCAATTTCCCAAATTTAACCCTTAAATCAGTTTTGCAGCAATTGTTCATTTCTACAGGCACCATCTAGACAAAAGAGAAAGCTCTTGGATTTTCCTTGGACGAAGACAAGTGTAGCACTGATAGAAATCGAACCATTTTCGGGGTGTTTTCTGACAGGTCTACCAATTAAACTCGTATATTTAACAGAGTTTAATTTGTGGGGCTTACAGAACGCAGTTCACCAAATGCAGAATTAATGATTAGTAGTAATCTTACAACATGTGTTAAATTGTAGATATAATTTTATTCAAGAGGTTCTTTCAGTTTTGTATATATGTATTTAACAACGGATACATAACAGTATCTTTCTGGACGACATAATAATTTGTACTTTGTAAACGAATCCATAACAGCAATTGTAATGTAAACTTATTATTTTTACAAATTTTAGCTATAATTTCATCAAACCAATGTCCAAAATTTAAACATTGAAATCAGTTTTGCAGCATTTGTTCATTTCTACAGGCACCATCTAGACAAAAGAGAAAGCTGTTGGATTTTCCTTGGACGAAGACAAGTGTAGCATTGATAGAAATCGAACTATTTTCGGGCTGTTTTCTGACAGGTCTACCAATTAAACTCGTATATTTAACAGAGTTTAATTTGTGGGGCTTACAGAACGCAGTTCATCAAACGCAGAATTAATGATTAGTAGTAATCTTACTACAGGTGTTAAATGGTAGATATAATTTTATTCAAGAGGTTATTTCAGTTTTGTGTATACGTATTTAACACCGGATACATAACAGTATCTTTCTGGTATACATACAGTTCCTACTTCGTAACCGATCCATAACAGCATTTGTAATGTACACTTATTATTTTTACAAATTTTAGCTATAATTTCATCAAACCAATTTCCCAAATTTAAACCTTGAAATCAGTTTTGCAGCATTTGTTCATTTCTACAGGCACCATCTACACAAAAGAGAAAGCTCTTGGATTTTCCTTGGACGAAGACAAGTGTAGTATTGATTGAAATCGAACCATTTTCGGGCTGTTTTCTGACAGGTCTACCAATTAAACTCGTATATTTAACAGAGTTTAATTTGTAGGGCTTACAGAAGGCAGTTCACCAAACGCAGAATTAATGATTAGTAGTAATCTTACTACATGTGTTAAATTGTAGATATAATTTTATTCAAGGGGTTATTTCAGTTTTGTATATATGTATTTAACAACGGATACATAACAGTATATTTCTGGACGACATAATAGTTTGTACTTTGTAAACGAATCCATAACAGCAATTGTAATGTAAATTTATTATTTTTACAAATTTTAGCTATAATTTCATCAAACCAATGTCCCAAATTTAAACATTGAAATCAGTTTTGCACCATTTGTTCATTTCTACAGGCACCATCTAGACAAAAGAGAAAGCTGTTGGATTTTCCTTGGACGAAGACAAGTGTAGGATTGATAGAAATCGAACCATTTTCGAGCTGTTTTCTGACACTTCCACCAATTAAACTCGTATATTTAACAGAGTTGATTTGTGGGGCTTACAGAACGCAGTTCACAAAACGCAGAAGAAATTATTAATAATAATCTTACTACATGTGTTAAATTGTAGATAAAATTTTATTCCAGAGGTTATTTCAGTTTTGTACAGATGTATATAATAACGGATACCTAACAGTATATTTCTGGTGGACATATAGTTCCTACTTCGTAACCGATCCATAACGGCATTTGTAATGTAAACTTATTATTTTTACAAATTTTAGCTATAATTTCATCAAACCAATTTCCCAAATTTAAACCTTGAAATCAGTTTTGCCGCATTTGCTCAGTTCTACAGGCACCATCTACACAAAAGAGAAAGCTCTTGGATTTTCATTGGACGAAGACAAGTGTAGCATTGGTAGAAATCGAACCATTTTCGGGCTGTTGTGTGACAGGTCTACCAATTAAACTCGTATATTTAACAGAGTTTAATTTGTGGGGCTTACAGAACGCAGTTTACCAAACGCAGAATTAGCGATTAGCAGTAATCTTACTACATGTGTTAAATTGTAGATATAATTTTATTCAAGAGGTTATTTCAGTTTTGTATATATGTATTTAACAACGGATACATAACAGTATCTTTCTGGTAGACATACAGTTCCTACTTCGTAACCGATCCATGACAGCATTTGTAATGTAAACTTATTATTTTTACAAATTATAGCTATAATTTCATCAAACCAATTTCCCAAATTTAAACATTGAAATCAGTTTTGAGCATTTGTTCATTTCTACAGGCACCATCTAGACAAAAGAGAAAGCTCTTGGATTTTCCTTGGACGAAGACAAGTGTAGCATTGATAGAAATCGAACCATTTTCGGGCTGTTTTCTGACAGTTCCACCAATTAAACTCGTATATGGTAGGTTCGCCAAATAAAGCCCGGTTCCTAATAAAGCCCACTCGCCCATATTCCTCAGGATGGACAAATAGTGGCAGTATGCTGCAATGTACAGATGCAGTAGAGCCATCTAGGTGCAAGTTGTTACACTAAGTTGAGCAGCGACGCGAACTGTCGCTTTTATATGATCATTCGTTTACAGTGGTCAATGGGTAAACATCCAATCTAATATTGAGGTTAGTATGCTTTTGTAATTTAATACGATTATGAGTGCGATTTTTTTTATTTTGCATGACATTTGTGTACTTATTAGTTGTACTTTCATAGTACCTGAATTACCTTATGTTTATTAAAACGTAAATAATGGTAATTTCTAAAAACATTGATCACCTACAGTATTGCTAATAAGGCCCGGGTGGGCCTTATTAAGACTACGGGTGGGCCTTGTTAAGACCACTACAATAACACGTTTTATAAGTTTTTAACTTTGTTTCAGAAAGAATACTAAAAAGCTTAAGATGCCTAGAGCTTTATGGACTGAAGAACAAATGGCTTTGGCCTTGCAAGCAGTTAAAAATGGGATGTCAGTAAGAACAGCCACCAAAGAATTTAATATTGCCCGTCGAACACTTAGGAATCATTTGCTTAGTGGAAAAGCGGAAAAGAAACTTGGGCGCCCTTCATGTTTAACCCCCCAACAAGAATCTGAGTTGTGTGGAAGAATTTTTAGGCTAGCTGACGTTGGAATGCCTCTGACATCAACAGTGATAAGACGTTCTGTTCATAAATATTGCCAAAGAAATGGCATATCTGCACCTTTTATCGATAAAAACTTAGCTGGTCGAAAATGGCTCAAACTTTTTTTAAATCGACATCCCGAAGTAGTTAAAAGAAAATCTCAATTTATGAATCCAGCTAGAGCCGCCAAATTAAACAGATTCATAGTCAATGACTATTTTGAAAAGCTACGCGAAGTTATGTTGAAGCTTGATATCCTGCAAAGCCCTCAACGCATTTGTAATATTGACGAGAAAGGTTGCCGCCTAAACCTTCATAAATCACAACAGGTATATGCTCGTAAAGGTATCAAACGAGTTCATTTGATTTTGCAAGAGCACGCTGAGAATGTGTCAATCGTCGGTTGTGGAAATGCTGTAGGACAAATAATTCCACCTATGATCTTGTTCAAAGGAAAAAGAAAGAAGAATGAATGGTATGACAATCTTCCTGCTGGAACAATTATTGAAATGACCGAGAAAGGAAGTATGACTACGCCAGTTTTCATTAAGTGGGTACAACATTTTGCTAAGTACAAGCCAATAGGAAGAATACTGCTTATTTTTGACGAAGCATCGTCCCATCTGGATGCAGGTATTGTTGATGAAGCCGAGTCGCATGAAATTACGCTTTTTTGCCTGCCAAGTAATTGCACACATGAACTGCAACCTATGGACAAGGCAGTATTTAAAGCCTTCGAATCTTACTGGGACGACGAAGTTATCACCTACTGGACAAATAAACCAGATCGAACGATCAATACATTTTCGTTTGGCACAATTTTCTCAAAAGTATGGTCAAAAGCAACTACAGCATCAAATGTTATTTCAGGTTTTCGTGCTACGGGAATATACCCGTATGATCCGAGTGTCATTCCTGACATAGCTTTTTGCCCATCAGAAATAACAGAAAATAAATTAGACTCGGAAGATTCTGCTATTCCATCAGCTTCGACTTCCGCAACGAATAATTCTATTGGCAGCTCCACTCCAGACAGAAACAAGAAAATAAAAGCTCTAAAGGAGAAAAATACGCAAGATAGCTCTGAGAGTTCTGACGGTTCTGACAATGAATTTTCAGTACATGACAGCTCAGAAGAAGAAAACGAAATGTCAGTAAGTTTTAACGCAGTGTTAATAACACCAGAATTGGAAACTGAAAAACGCAAAGGTGCTAGAAAGAAATCCCTGAACTATCGAGCACAGGAAGTCACAAAATGATTGTTTGATGAAGCTGGTTTAAATGACCCTAAAAACCAATTAAGAAAAGGAAAAAACTTGGCAAACGGAAAATAGTCAAAAAACAACTAAAAAAAAAGGAGAAGAGAAAAATAAACACAGCTCACTTGAAACCCCAAAAACAAAGAAGAACGAAAAGATAGTTGGTATTGTTTCGTCTGCAATGAGGATGTCGTTAAGGATATGAGACTTTGTGACAACTGCAAAAGATATATCCATGAAGAGTGTGTAGGACTTTCAGCAGATGATAAAGACTTAGTTTCATATGTCCAGATTGTTTGCAATAATTATTTTAAGTACCTATTATTTTTTACAAAATAAATGTCCTACATGTCACCTGTGTTTAATTTGATTAATGTATAGTTGCACCAATAGACGTTAAGCTTAAGACGTACGTGGAACGTCAATACGACATAAGCTGAACTGGGCTAAACTGGAGCTGAAGATCTGTTGGTGCAATTAGGCATAATGGTCACATTTAAAAAGTGGGCCTTATTAAGAACATGGTGTTATTAATTAGGCCCAGAAGCAACTATTTTTTAAAGACTAAAAAGTAACAACTCATAAAACTTTTACCAAAATTTAACAATCTCATATTAAATTTAAATATGTGATTTATTTTCTCTGTGGTTTTCAGATTTATATCGTGATTTTATTTATCAAAAAATAACTAACAAACATGAAGTGGGTCTTATTTGGTCAACTTACCTTATTTAAAAGAGTTTAATTTGTGGGGCTTACAGAACGCAGTTCACAAAACGCAGAAGAAATTATTAATAATAATCTTACTACATGTGTTAAATTGTAGATAAAATTTAATTCCAGAGGTTATTTCAGTTTTGTACAGATGTATTTAATAACGGATACCTAACAGTATATTTCTGGTGGACATATAGTTCCTACTTCGTAACCGATCCATAACAGCATTTGTAATGTAAACTTATAATTTTTACAAATTTTAGCTATAATTTCATCAAACCAATTTCCCAAATTTAAACCTTGAAATCAGTTTTGACGCATTTGCTCATTTCTACAGGCACCATCTACACAAAAGAGAAAGCTCTTGGATTTTCATTGGACCAAGACAAGTGTAGCATTGGTATAAATCGAACCATTTTCGGGCTGTTTTCTGACAGGTCTACCAATTAAACTCGTATATTTAACAGAGTTTAATTTGTGGGGCTTACAGAACGCAGTTCACCAAACGCAGAATTAGTGATTAGCAGTAATCTTACTACATGTGTTAAATTGTAGATATAATTTTATTCAAGAGGTTATTTCAGTTTTATATATATATATGTATTTAACAACGGATACAAAACAGCATCTTTCTGGTAAACATATAGTCCCTACTTTGTAAATGAATCCATAACAGCAATTGTAATGTAAACTTATTATTTTTACAAATTTTAGCTATAATTTCATCAAACCAATTTCCCAAATTTAAACCTGAAATCAGTTTTGCAGCATTTGTTCATTTCTAAGGCACCATCTAGACAAAAGAGAAAGCTCTTGGATTTTCCTTGGACGAAGACAAGTGTAGCATTGATAGAAATCGAACCATTTTCGGGCTGTTTTCTGACAGTTCCACCAATTAAACTCGTATATTTACAGAGTTTAATTTGTGGGGCTTACAGAACGTTTTTACAAAGGCAGAATTAATGATTAGTAATAATCTTACTACATGTGTTAAATTGTAGAAATAATTTTATTCAAGAGGTTATTTCAGTTTTGTATATACGTATTTAACAACGGATACATAACAGTATCTTTCTGGTAGACATATAGCTCCTACTTTGTAAACGAATCCATAACAGCAATTGTAATGTAAACTTCTTATTTTTACAAATTTTAGCTATAATTTCATCAAACCAATTTCCCAAATTTAAAGCTTGAAATCAGTTTTGCAGCATTTGATCATTTCTACAGGCACCATCTAGACAAAAGAGAAAGCTCTTGGATTTTACTTGGACGAAGAGAAGTGTAGCATTGATACAAGTCGAACCATTTTCGGGCTGTTTTCTGACAGTTCCACTAATTAAACTCGTTTATTTAACTGAGTTTAATTTGTGGGGCTTACAGAACGCAGTTCACAAAACGCAGAAGAAATTATTAGTAATAATCTTACTACATGTGTTAAATTGTAGATATAATTTTATTCAAGAGGTTATTTCAGTTTTGTATATATGTATTTAACAACGGATACATAACAGTATCTTTCTGGTAAACATATAGTCCCTACTTTGTAAATGAATCCATAACAGCAATTGTAATGTAAACTTATTATTTTTACAAATTTTAGCTATAATTTCATCAAACCAATTTCCCAAATTTAAACCCTGAAATCAGTTTTGCAGCATTTGTTCATTTCTACAGGCACCATCTAGACAAAAGAGAAAGCTCTTGGATTTTCATTGGACCAAGACAAGTGTAGCATTGGTATAAATCGAACCATTTTCGGGCTGTTTTCTGACAGGTCTACCAATTAAACTCGTATATTTAACAGAGTTTAATTTGTGAGGCTTACAGAACGCAGTTCACCAAACGCAGAATTAGTGATTAGCAGTAATCTTACTACATGTGTTAAATTGTAGATATAATTTTATTCAAGAAGTTATTTCAGTTTTGTATATATGTATTTAACAACGGATACATAACAGCATCTTTCTGGTAGACATATAGTCCCTACTTTGTAAACGAATCCATAACAGCAATTGTAATGTAAACTTATTATTTTTACAAATTTTAGCTATAATTTCATCAAACCAATTTCCCAAATTTAAACCTTGAAATCAGTTTTGCAGCATTTGTTCATTTCTACAGGTACCATCTAAACAAAAGAGAAAGCTCTTGGATTTTCCTTGGACGAAGACAAGTGTAGCATTGACAGAAATCGAACCATTTTCGGGCTGTTTTCTGACAGTTGCACCAATTAAACTCGTAAATTTAACAGAGTTTAATTTGTGGGGCTTACAGAACGCAGTTCACAAAACGCAGAAGAAATTATTAGTAATAATCTTACTACATCTGTTAAATTGTAGATATAATTTTATTCAAGAGGTTATTTCAGTTTTGTATATATGTATTTAACAACGGATACATAACAGCATCTTTCTGGTAGACATATAGTCCCTACTTTGTAAATGAATCCATAACAGCAATTGTAATGTAAACTTATTATTTTTACAAATTTTAGCTATAATTTCATCAAACCAATTTCCCAAATTTAAACCCTGAAATCAGTTTTGCAGCATTTGTTCATTTCTACAGGCACCATCTAGACAAAAGAGAAAGCTCTTGGATTTTCCTTGGACGAAGACAAGTGTAGCATTGATAGAAATCGAACCATTTTCGGGCTGTTTTCTGACAGTTCCACCAATTAAACTCGTATATTTAACAGAGTTTAATTTGTGGGGCTTACAGAACGCAGTTCACAAAACGCAGAAGAAATTATTAGTAATAATCTTACTACATCTGTTAAATTGTAGATATAATTTTATTCAAGAGGTTATTTCAGTTTTGTATATATGTATTTAACAACCGATACATAACAGTATCTTTCTGGTAGACATACAGTTCCCACTTCGTAACCGATCCATAACAGCATTTGTAATGTAAACTTATTATTTTTACAAATTCTAGCTATAATTTCATCAAACCAATTTCCCAAATTTAAACCTTGAAATCAGTTTTGCAGCATTTGTTCATTTCTACAGGCACCATCTACTCAAAGAGAAAGCTCTTAGATTTTCCTTGGACGAAGACAAGTGTAGCATTGATAGAAATCGAACCATTTTCGGGCTGTTTTCTGACAGGCCTACCAATTAAACTCGTATATTTAACAGAGTTTAATTCGTGGGGCTTACAGAACGCAGTTCACCAAACGCAGAATTAGTGATTAGCAGTAATCTTACTACATGTGTTAAATTGTAGATATAATTGTATTCAAGAGGTTATTTCAGTTTTGTATAGATAGATTTAACAACGGATACATAACAGTATCTTTCTGGTATACATACAGTTCCTACTTGGTATCCGATCCATAACAGCATTTGTAATGTAAACTTATTATTTTTACAAATTTTAGCTATAATTCCATCAAACCCATTTCCCAAATTTAAACCTTGAAATCAGTTTTGCATCATTTGATCATTTCTACAGGCACCATCTACACAAAAGAGAAAGCTCTTGAATTTTCCTTGGACGAAGACAAGTGTAGCATTGATAGAAATCGAACCATTTTCGGGCTGTTTTCTGACAGGCCTACCAATTAAACTCGTATATTTAACAGAGTTTAATTTGTGGGGCTTACAGAACGCAGTTCACCAAATGCAGAATTAATGATTAGTAATAATCTTACTACATGTGTTAAATTGTAGAAATAATTTTATTCAAGACGTTATTTCAGTTTTGTATATATGTATTTACCAACGGATACATAACAGTATCTTTCTGGTAGGCATATAGCTCCTACTTTGTAAACGAATCCATAACAGCAATTGTAATGTAAACTTATTATTTTTACAAATTTTAGCTATAATTTCATCAAACCAATTTCCCAAATTTAAAGCTTGAAATCAGTTTTGCAGCATTTGATCATTTCTACAGGCACCATCTAGACCAAAGAGAAAGCTCTTGGATTTTACTTGGACGAAGAGAAGTGTAGCATTGATAGAAGTCGAACCATTTTCGGGCTGTTTTCTGACAGTTCCACTAATTAAACTCGTTATTTAACAGAGTTTAATTTGTGGGGCTTACAGAACGCAGTTCACAAAACGCAGAAGAAATTATTAGTAATAATCTTACTACATGTGTTAAATTGTAGATATAATTTTATTCAAGAGGTTATTTCAGTTTTGTATATATGTATTTAACAACGGATACATAACAGCATCTTTCTGGTAAACATATAGTCCCTACTTTGTAAATGAATCCATAACAGCAATTGTAATGTAAACTTATTATTTTTACAAATTTTAGCTATAATTTCATCAAACCAATTTCCCAAATTTAAACCCTGAAATCAGTTTTGCAGCATTTGTTCATTTCTACAGGCACCATCTAGACAAAAGAGAAAGCTCTTGGATTTTCATTGGACCAAGACAAGTGTAGCATTGGTATAAATCGAACCATTTTCGGGCTGTTTTCTGACAGGTCTACCAATTAAACTCGTATATTTAACAGAGTTTAATTTGTGGGGCTTACAGAACGCAGTTCACCAAACGCAGAATTAGTGATTAGCAGTAATCTTACTACATGTGTTAAATTGTAGATATAATTTTATTCAAGAGGTTATTTCAGTTTTATATATATGTATTTAACAACGGATACATAACAGCATCTTTCTGGTAGACATATAGTCCCTACTTTGTAAACGAATCCATAACAGCAATTGTAATGTAAACTTATTATTTTTACAAATTTTAGCTATAATTTCATCAAACCAATTTCCCAAATTTAAACCCTGAAATCAGTTTTGCAGCATTTGTTCATTTCTACAGGCACCATCTAGACAAAAGAGAAAGCTCTTGGATTTTCATTGGACCAAGACAAGTGTAGCATTGGTATAAATCGAACCATTTTCGGGCTGTTTTCTGACAGGTCTACCAATTAAACTCGTATATTTAACAGAGTTTAATTTGTGGGGCTTACAGAACGCAGTTCACCAAACGCAGAATTAATGATTAGCAGTAATCTTACTACATGTGTTAAATTGTAGATATAATTTTATTCAAGAGGTTATTTCAGTTTTGTATATATGTATTTAACAACGGATACATAACAGCATCTTTCTGGTAGACATATAGTCCCTACTTTGTAAATGAATCCATAACAGCAATTGTAATGTAAACTTATTATTTTTACAAATTCTAGCTATAATTTCATCAAACCAATTTCCCAAATTTAAACCTCGAAATCAGTTTTGCAGCATTTGTTCATTTCTACAGGCACCATCTACTCAAAGAGAAAGCTCTTGGATTTTCCTTGGACGAAGACAAGTGTAGCATTGATAGAAATCGAACCATTTTCGGGCTGTTTTCTGACAGTTCCACCAATTAAACTCGTATATTTAACAGAGTTTAATTTGTGGGGCTTACAGAACGCAGTTCACAAAACGCAGAAGAAATTATTAGTAATAATCTTACTGCATGTGTTAAATTGTAGATATAATTTTATTCAAGAGGTTATTTCAGTTTTGTATATATGTATTTAACAACGATACATAACAGTATCTTTCTGGTAGACATACAGTTCCCACTTTGTAACCGATCCATAACAGCATTTGTAATGTAAACTTATTATTTTTACAAATTTTAGCTATAATTTCATCAAACCAATTTCCCAAATTTAAACCTCGAAATCAGTTTTGCAGCATTTGTTCATTTCTACAGGCACCATCTACACAAAGAGAAAGCTCTTGGATTTTCCTTGGACGAAGACAAGTGTAGCATTGATAGAAATCGAACCATTTTCGGGCTGTTTTCTGACAGGCCTACCAATTAAACTCGTATATTTAACAGAGTTTAATTCGTGGGGCTTACAGAACGCAGTTCACAAAACGCAGAATTAGTGATTAGCAGTAATCTTACTACATGTGTTAAATTGTAGATATAATTGTATTCAAGAGGTTATTTCAATTTTGTATAGATAGATTTAACAACGGATACATGACAGTATCTTTCTGGTATACATAC
This sequence comes from Diabrotica balteata, assembly GCA_918026665.1. Lineage (NCBI taxonomy): Eukaryota > Metazoa > Arthropoda > Insecta > Coleoptera > Chrysomelidae > Diabrotica > Diabrotica balteata. The sequence goes on along the minus strand of OU898285.1, from coordinate 51,608,274 downwards.
AGTTCCTACTTGGTATCCGATCCATAACAGCATTTGTAATGTAAACTTATTATTTTTACAAATTTTAGCTATAATTCCATCAAACCCATTTCCCAAATTTAAACCTTGAAATCAGTTTTGCATCATTTGATCATTTCTACAGGCACCATCTACACAAAAGAGAAAGCTCTTGAATTTTCCTTGGACGAAGACAAGTGTAGCATTGATAGAAATCGAACCATTTTCGGGCTGTTTTCTGACAGTTCCACCAATTAAACTCGTATATTTAACAGAGTTTAATTTGTGGGGCTTACAGAACGCAGTTCACAAAACGCAGAAGAAATTATTAGTATTAATCTTACTACATCTGTTAAATTGTAGATATAATTTTATTCAAGAGGTTATTTCAGTTTTGTATATATGTATTTAACAACCGATACATAACAGTATCTTTCTGGTAGACATACAGTTCCCACTTTGTAACCGATCCATAACAGCATTTGTAATGTAAACTTATTATTTTTACAAATTTTAGCTATAATTTCATCAAACCAATTTCCCAAATTTAAACCTCGAAATCAGTTTTGCAGCATTTGTTCATTTCTACAGGCACCATCTACTCAAAAGAGAAAGCTCTTGGATTTTCCTTGGACGAAGACAAGTGTAGCATTGATAGAAATCGAACCATTTTCGGGCTGTTTTCTGACAGGCCTACCAATTAAACTCGTATATTTAACAGAGTTTAATTCGTTGGGCTTACAGAACGCAGTTCACCAAACGCAGAATTAGTGATTAGCAGTAATCTTACTACATGTGTTAAATTGTAGATATAATTGTATTCAAGAGGTTATTTCAATTTTGTATAGATAGATTTAACAACGGATACATGACAGTATCTTTCTGGTATACATACAGTTCCTACTTGGTATCCGATCCATAACAGCATTTGTAATGTAAACTTATTATTTTTACAAATTTTAGCTATAATTCCATCAAACCCATTTCCCAAATTTAAACCTTGAAATCAGTTTTGCATCATTTGATCATTTCTACAGGCACCATCTACACAAAAGAGAAAGCTCTTGAATTTTCCTTGGACGAAGACAAGTGTAGCATTGATAGAAATCGAACCATTTTCGGGCTGTTTTCTGACAGGCCTACCAATTAAACTCGTATATTTAACAGAGTTTAATTTGTGGGGCTTACAGAACGCAGTTCACCAAACGCAGAATTAATGATTAGTAATAATCTTACTACATGTGTTAAATTGTAGAAATAATTTTATTCAAGAGGTTATTTCAGTTTTGTATATATGTATTTAACAACGGATACATAACAGTATCTTTCTGGACGACAGAATAGTTTCTACTTTGTAAACGAATCCATAACAGCAATTGTAATGTAAACTTATTATTTTTACAAATTTTAGCTATAATTTCATCAAACCAATTTCCCAAATTTAAACCTTGAAATCAGTTTTGCATCATTTGATCCTTTCTACAGGCACAATCTACACAAAAGAGAAAGCTCTTGGATTTTCCTTGGACGAAGACAAGCGTAGCATTGATAGAAATCGAACCATTTTCGGGCTGTTTTCTGACAGTCTACCAATTAAACTCGTATATTTAACAGAGTATCATTTGTGGGGCTTACAGAACGCAGTTCACCAAACGCAGAATTAATGATTAGTAATAATCTTACTACATGTATTAAATTGTAGATAAAATTTTATTCAAGACGTTATTTCAGTTTTGTATATATGTATTTAACAACGGATACATAACAGTATATTTCTGGACGACATAATAGTTTCTACTTTGTAAACGAATCCATAACAGCAATTGTAATGTAAACTTATTATTTTTACAAATTTTAGCTATAATTTCATCAAACCAATTTCCCAAATTTAAACCCTGAAATCAGTTTTGCAGCATTTGTTCATTTCTACAGGCACCATCTAGACAAAAGAGAAAGCTCTTGGATTTTCCTTGGACGAAGACAAGTGTAGCATTGATAGAAATCGAACCATTTTCGGGCTGTTTTCTGACAGTTCCACCAATTAAACTCGTATATTTACCAGAGTTTAATTTGTGGGGCTTACAGAACGTATTTAACCAAAGGCAGAATTATTGATTAGTAATAATCTTACTACATGTGTTAAATTGTAGATATAATTTTATTCAAGACGTTATTTCAGTTTTGTATATATGTATTTAACAACGGATACATAAAAGTATCTTTCTGGTAGGCATATAGCTCCTACTTTGTAAACGGATCCATAATAGCAATTGTAATGTAAACTTCTTATTTTTACAAATTTTAGCTATAATTTCATCAAACCAATTTCCCAAATTTAAAGCTCGAAATCAGTTTTGCAGCATTTGATCATTTCTACAGGCACCATCTAGACAAAAGAGAAAGCTCTTGGATTTTCCTTGGACGAAGAGAAGTGTAGCATTGATAGAAATCGAACCATTTTCGGGCTGTTTTCTGACAGTTCCACCAATTAAACTCGTATATTTAACAGAGTTTAATTTGTGGGGCTTACAGAACGCAGTTCACAAAACGCAGAAGAAATTATTAGTTATAATCTTACTACATGTGTTAAATTGTAGATATAATTTTATTCAAGACGTTATTTCAGTTTTTTACAGATATATTTAATAACGGATACATAACAGTATCTTTCTGGTAGACATCGAGTTCCTACTTCGTAACCGATCCATAACAGCATTTGTAATGTAAACTTATTATTTTTACAAATTTTAGCTATAATTTCATCAAACCCATTTCCCAAATTTAAACCTTGAAATCAGTTTTGCATCATTTGATCCTTTCTACAGGCACAATCTACACAAAAGAGAAAGCTCTTGGATTTTCCTTGGACGAAGACAAGCGTAGCATTGATAGAGATCGAACCATTTTCGGGCTGTTTTCTGACAGGTCTACCAATTAAACTCGTATATTTAACAGAGTATCATTTGTGGGGCTTACAGAACGCAGTTCACCAAACGCAGAATTAATGATTAGTAATAATCTTACTACATGTATTAAATTGTAGATAAAATTTTATTCAAGACGTTATTTCAGTTTTGTATATATGTATTTAACAACGGATACATAACAGTATCTTTCTGGACGACATAATAGTTTCTACTTTGTAAACGAATCCATAACAGCAATTGTAATGTAAACTTATTATTTTTACAAATTTTAGCTATAATTTCATCAAACCAATTTCCCAAATTTAAACATTGAAATCAGTTTTGCAGCATTTGTTCATTTCTACAGGCACCATCTAGACAAAAGAGAAAGCTCTTGGATTTTCCTTGGACGAAGAGAAGTGTAGCATTGATAGAAATCGAACCATTTTCGGGCTGTTTTCTGACAGTTGCACCAATTAAACTCGTATATTTAACAGAGTTTAATTTTTGGGGTTAAATTGTTGATAAAATTTTATTCCAGAGGTTATTTCAATTTTGTACAGATGTATTTAACAACGGATACATAACAGTATCTTTCTGGTAGACATACAGTTCCTACTTCGTAACCGATCCATAACAGCATTTGTAATGTAAACTTATTATTTTTACAAATTTTAGCTATAATTTCATTAAACCAATTTCCCAAATTTAAACCTTGAAATCAGTTTTGCAGCATTTGTTCATTTCTACAGGCACCATCTAGACAAAAGAGAAAGCTCCTGGATTTTCCTTGGACGAAGACAAGTGTAGCATTGACAGAAATCGAAACATTTTCGGGCTGTTTTCTGACAGTTGCACGAATTAAACTCGTAAATTTAACAAGTTTAATTTGTGGGGCTTACAGAACGCAGTTAACAAAACGCAGAAAAAATTATAAGTAATAATCTTACTACATATGTTAAATTGTAGATAAAATTTTATTTCAGAGGTTATTTCAATTTTGTACAGACGTATTTAACAACGGATACATAACAGTATCTTTCTGGTAGACATATAGTTCCTACTTCGTAACCGATCCATAACAACATTTGTAATGTCAACTTTTTATTTTTACAAATTTTAGCTATAATTTCATTAAACCAATTTCCCAAATTTAAACCTTGAAATCAGTTTTGCAGCATTTGTTCATTTCTACAGGCACCATCTAGACAAAAGAGAAAACTTTTGGATTTTCCTTGGACGAAGACAAGTGTAGCATTGATAGAAATCGAACCATTTTCGGGCTGTTTTCTGACAGTTCCACCAATTAAACTCATATGTTTAACAGAGTTTAATTTGTGGGGCTTACAGAACGCAGTTCACAAAACGCAGAAGAAATTATTAGTAATAATCTTACTACATGTGTTAAATTGTAGATATAATTTTATTCAAGAGGATATTTCAGTTTTGTATATATGTATTTAACAACCGATACATAACAGCATCTGTTTGGACGACATATAGTTCCTACTATGTAAACGAATCCATAAGAGCAATTGTAATGTAAACTTATTATTTTTACAAATTTTAGCTATAATTTCATCAAACCAATTTCAAAATTTAAATCTTGAAATCAGTTTTGCAGCATTTGTTCATTTCTACAGGCACCATCTATACAAAAGAGAAAGCTCTTGGATTTTCCTTGGACGAAGACGTGTAGCATTGACAGAAATCGAACCATTTTCGGGCTGTTTTCTGACAGTTGCACCAATTAAACTCGTATATTTAACAGAGTTTAATTTTTGGGGTTAAATTGTTGATAAAATTTTATTCCAGAGGTTATTTCAATTTTGTACAGATGTATTTAACAACGGATACATAACAGTATCTTTCTGGTAGACATACAGTTCCTACTTCGTAACCGATCCATAACAGCTTTTGTAATGTAAACTTATTATTTTTACAAATTTTAGCTATAATTTCATTAAACCAATTTCCCAAATTTAAACCTTGAAATCAGTTTTGCAGCATTTGTTCATTTCTACAGGCACCATCTAGACAAAAGAGAAAGCTCTTGGATTTTCCTTGGACGAAGACAAGTGTAGCATTGACAGAAATCGAAACATTTTCGGGCTGTTTTTTGACAGTTGCACCAATTAAACTCGTAAATTTAACAAGTTTAATTTGTGGGGCTTACAGAACGCAGTTAACAAAACGCAGAAAAAATTATAAGTAATAATCTTACTACATGTGTTAAATTGTAGATAAAATTTTATTTCAGAGGTTATTTTAATTTTGTACAGACGTATTTAACAACGGATACATAACAGTTTCTTTCTGGTAGACATATTGTTCCTACTTCGTAACCGATCCACAACAACATTTGTAATGTCAACTTTTTATTTTTACAAATTTTAGCTATAATTTCATCAAACCAATTTCCCAAATTTAAATCTTAAAATCAGTTTTGCAGCATTTGTTCATTTCTACAGGCACCATCTAGACAAAAGAGAAAGCTCTTGGATTTTCCTTGGACGAAGACAAGTGTAGCATTGATAGAAATCGAACCATTTTCGGGCTCTTTTCTCACAGGTCTACCAATTAAACTCGTATATTTAACAGAGTTTAATTTATGGGGCTTACAGAACGCCGTTCTCAAAACGCAGAAGAAATTATTAGTTATAATATTACTACATGTGTTAATTTGTAGATAAAATTTTATTCCATAGGTTATTTCAGTTTTTTACAGACATATTTAATAACAGATACATAACAGTATCTTTCTGGTAGATATACAGTTCCTACTTCGTAACCGATCCATAACAGCATTTGTAATATAAACTTATTATTTTTACAAATTTTAGCTATAATTTCATCAAACAAATTTCCCAAATTTAAACCTTAAAATCAGTTTTGCAGCATTTCTTCATTTCTACAGGCACCATCTACACAAAAGAGAAAGCTCTTGGATTTTCCTTGGACGAAGACAAGTGTAGCATTGATAGAAATCGAACCATTTTCGGGCCGTTTTCTGACAGTTCCACCAATTAAACTCGTATATTTAACAGAGTTTAATTTGTGGGGCTTAGAGAACGCAGTTCACCAAACGCAGAATTAATGATTAGTAATAATCTTACTACATGTGTTAAATTGTAGATACAATTTTATTCAAGACGTTATTTCAGTTTTGTATATATGTATTTAACGACAAATGCATAACAGTATCTTTCTGGTAGGCATATAGTTCCTACTTTGTAAACGGATCCATAACAGCAATTGTAATGTAAACTGCTTATTTTTACAAATTTTATCTATAATTTCATCAAACCAATTTCCCAAATTTAAAGCTCGAAATCAGTTTTGCAGCATTTGTTCATTTCTACAGGCACCATCTAGACAAAAGAGAAAGCTCTTGGATTTTTCTTGGACAAAGAGAAGTGTAGCATTGATAGAAATCGAACCATTTTCGGGCTGTTTTCTGACAGTTCCACCAATTAAACTCGTATATTTAACAGAATTTAATTTGTGGGGCTTACAGAACGCAGTTCACAAAACGCAGAAGAAATTATTAGTAATAATCTTACTACATGTGTTAAATTGTAGATATAATTTTATTCCAGAAGTTATTTCAGTTTTGTACAGATGTATTTAATAACGGCTACATAAGAGTATCTTTCTGGTAGACATACAGTTACTACTTCGTAACCGATCCATAACAGCATTTGTAATGCAAACTTATTATTTTTACAAATTTTAGCTATAATTTCATCAAACCCATTTCCCAAATTTAAACCTTGAAATGAGTTTTGCATCATTTGATCATTTCTACAGGCACTATCTACACAAAAGAGAAAGCTCTTGGATTTTCCTTGGACGAAGACAAGTGTAGCATTGATAGAAATCGAACCATTTTCGGGCTGTTTTCTAACAGGTCTACCAATTAAACTCGTATATTTAACAGAGTTTAATTTGTGGGGCTTACAGAACGCAGTTCACCAAACGCAGAATTAATGATTAGTAATAATATTACTGCATGTATTAAATTGTAAATATAATTTTATTCAAGATGTTATTTCAGTTTTGTATATATGTATTTAACAACGGATAGGTACATAACAGTATCTTTTTGGTAGGCATATAGTTCCTACTTTGTAAACGGATCCATAACAGCAATTGTAATGTAAACTTCTTATTTTTACAAATTTTAGCTATAATTTCATCAAACCAATTTCCCAAATTTAAAGCTCCAAATCAGTTTTGCAGCATTTGTTCATTTCTACAGGCACCATCTATACAAAAGAGAAAGCTCTTGGATTTTTCTTGAACGAAGACAAGTGTAGCATTGACAGAAATCGAATTATTTTCGGGCTGTTTTCTGACAGTTGCACCAATTAAACTCGTATATTTAACATACTTTAATTTGTGGGGTTAAATTGTTGATAAAATTTTATTCCAGAGGTTATTTCAATTTTGTACAGATGTATTTAACAACGGATACATAACAGTATCTTTCTGGTAGACATATAGTTCCTACTTCGTAACTGATCCATAACAGCATTTGTAATGTAAACTTATTATTTTTACAAATTTTAGCTATAATTTCATCTAACCAATTTCCCAAGTTCAAACCTTGAAATCAGTTTTGCAGCATTTGTTCATTTCTACAGGCACCATCTACACAAAAGAGAAAGCTCTTGGATTTTCATTAGACGAAGACAAGTGTAGCATTGATAGAAATCGAACCATTTTCGGGCTGTTTTCTGACAGTTCCACCAATTAAACTCGTATATTTAACAGAGTTTAATTTGTGGGGCTTACAGAACGCAGTTCACCAAACGCAGAATTAATGATTATTAATTAATTAATTAATTATTTCAGTTTTGTATATATGTATTTAACAACGGATACATAACAGCATCTTTCTGGTAGACATATAGTCCCTACTTTGTAAACGAATCCATAACAGCAATTGTAATGTAAACTTAATATTTTTACAAATTTTAGCTATAATTTTATCAAACCAATTTGGCAAATTTAAACCTTGAAATCAGTTTTGCAGCATTTGTTCATTTCTACAGGCACCATCTAGACAAAAGAGAAAGCTCTTGGATTTTCCTTGGACGAAGACAAGTGTAGCATTGACAGAAATCGAACCATTTTCGGGCTGTTTTCTGACAGTTGCACCAATTAAACTCGTAAATTTAACAGAGTTTAATTTGTGGGGCTTACAGAACGCAGTTAACAAAACGCAGAAAAAATTATTAGTAATAATCTTACTACATGTGTTAAATTGTAGATAAAATTTTATTTCAGAGGTTATTTCAATTTTGTACAGATGTATTTAACAACGGATACATAACAGTATCTTTCTGGTAGACATATAGTTCCTACTTCGTAACCGATCCATAACAACATTTGTAATATAAACTTATTATTTTTACAAATTTTAGCTATAATTTTATCAAACCAATTTCCCAAATTTAAACCCTGAAATTAGTTTTGCAGCATTTGTTCATTTCTACAGGCACCATCTAGACAAAAGAGAAAGCTCTTGGATTTTCCTTGGACGAAGACAAGTGTAGCATTGATAGAAATCGAACCATTTTCGGGCTGTTTTCTGACAGTTCCACCAATTAAACTCGTATATTTAACAGAGTTTAATTTGTGGGGCTTAGAGAACGCAGTTCACCAAACGCAGAATTAATGATTAGTAATAATCTTACTACATGTGTTAAATTGTAGATATAATTTTATTCAAGACGTTATTTCAGTTTTGTATATATGTATTTAACGACAAATGCATAACAGTATCTTTCTGGTAGGCATATAGTCCCTACTTTGTAAACGGATCCATAACAGCAATTGTAATGTAAACTGCTTATTTTTACAAATTTTATCTATAATTTCATCAAACCAATTTCCCAAATTTAAAGCTCGAAATCAGTTTTGCAGCATTTGTTCATTTCTACAGGCACCATCTAGACAAAAGAGAAAGCTCTTGGATTTTCCTTGGACAAAGAGAAGTGTAGCATTGATAGAAATCGAACCATTTTCGGGCTGTTTTCTGACAGTTGCACCAATTAAACTCGTAAATTTAACAGAGTTTAATTTGTGGGGCTTACAGAACGCAGTTCACAAAACGCAGAAGAAATTATTAGTAATAATCTTACTACATGTGTTAAATTGTAGATATAATTTTATTCCAGAAGTTATTTCAGTTTTGTACAGATGTATTTAATAACGGCTACATAACAGTATCTTTCTGGTAGACATACAGTTACTACTTCGTAACCGATCCATAACAGCATTTGTAATGCAAACTTATTATTTTTACAAATTTTAGCTATAATTTCATCAAACCCATTTCCCAAATTTAAACCTTGAAATGAGTTTTGCATCATTTGATCATTTCTACAGGCACCATCTACACAAAAGAGAAAGCTCTTGGATTTTCCTTGGACGAAGACAAGTGTAGCATTGATAGAAATCGAACCATTTTCGGGCTGTTTTCTGACAGGTCTACCAATTAAACTCGTATATTTAACAGAGTTTAATTTGTGGGGCTTACAGAACGCAGTTCACCAAACGCAGAATTAATGATTAGTAATAATATTACTGCATGTATTAAATTGTAAATATAATTTTATTCAAGATGTTATTTCAGTTTTGTATATATGTATTTAACAACGGATAGGTACATAACAGTATCTTTTTGGTAGGCATATAGTTCCTACTTTGTAAACGGATCCATAACAGCAATTGTAATGTAAACTTCTTATTTTTACAAATTTTAGCTATAATTTCATCAAACCAATTTCCCAAATTTAAAGCTCCAAATCAGTTTTGCAGCATTTGTTCATTTCTACAGGCACCATCTATACAAAAGAGAAAGCTCTTGGATTTTTCTTGAACGAAGACAAGTGTAGCATTGACAGAAATCGAATTATTTTCGGGCTGTTTTCTGACAGGTCTACCAATTAAACTCGTATATTTAACAGAGTTTAATTTGTGGGGCTTACAGAACGCAGTTCACCAAACGCAGAATTAATGATTAGTAGTAATCTTACTACATGTGTTAAATTGTACATATAATTTTATTCAAGAGGTTATTTCAGTTTTGTAGATATGTATTTAACAACGGATACATAACAGTATCTTTCAGGTAGACATAGAGTTCCTACTTCGTAACCGATCCATAACAGCATTTCTAATGTAAACTTATTATTTTTACAAATTTTAGCTATAATTTCATCAAACCAATTTCCCAAATTTAAACCTTTAAATCAGTTTTGCAGCATTTGTTAATTTCTACAGGCACCATCTAGACAAAAAGGAAAGCTCTTGGATTTTTCTTGGACGAAGACAAGTGTAGCATTGATAGAAATCGAACCATTTTCGGGCTGTTTTCTGACAGTTCCACCAATTAAACTCGTATATTTAACAGAGTTTAATTTGTGAAGCTTACAGAACGCAGTTCACCAAACGCAGAATTAATGATTATTAATTAATTAATTAATTATTTCAGTTTTGTATATATGTATTTAACAACGGATACATAACAGCATCTTTCTGGTAGACATATAGTCCCTACTTTGTAAACTAATCCATAACAGCAATTGTAATGTAAACTTAATATTTTTACAAATTTTAGCTATAATTTTATCAAACCAATTTGGCAAATTTAAACCTTGAAATCAGTTTTGCAGCATTTGTTCATTTCTACAGGCACCATCTAGACAAAAGAGAAAGCTCTTGGATTTTCCTTGGACGAAGACAAGTGTAGCATTGACAGAAATCGAACCATTTTCGGGCTGTTTTCTGACAGTTGCACCAATTAAACTCGTAAATTTAACAGAGTTTAATTTGTGGGGCTTACAGAACGCAGTTAACAAAACGCAGAAAAAATTATTAGTAATAATCTTACTACATGTGTTAAATTGTAGATAAAATTTTATTTCAGAGGTTATTTCAATTTTGTACAGATGTATTTAACAACGGATACATAACAGTATCTTTCTGGTATACATACAGTTCCTACTTGGTAACCGATCCATAACAGCATTTGTAATGTAAACTTATTATTTTTACAAATTTTAGCTATAATTTCATCAAACCAATTTCCCAAATTTAAACCTTAAAATCAGTTTTGCAGCATTTGTTCATTTCTACAGGCACCATCTAGACGAAAAAGAAAGCTCTTGGATTTTCCGTCGACGAAGATAAGTGTAGCATTGATAGAAATCGAACCATTTTGCGGGCTCTTTTCTGACAGGTCTACCAATTTAACTCGTATATTTAACAGAGATTAATTTATGGGGCTTACAGAACGCCGTTCACAAAACGCAGAAGAAATTATTAGTTATAATCTTACTACATGTGTTAAATTGTAGATAAAATTTTATTCCAGAGGTTATTTCAGTTTTGTACAGACACATTTAATAACAGATACATAACAGTATCTTTCTGGTAGACATACAGTTCCTACTTCGTAACCGATCCATAGCAGCATTTGTAATGTAAACTTATTGTTTTTACAAATTTTAGCTATAATTTCATCAAACCCATTTCCCAAATTTAAACATTGAAATCAGTTTTGCATCATTTGATCATTTCTACAGGCACCATCTACACAAAAGAGAACGCTCTTGGATTTTCCTTGGACGAAGACAAGTGTAGCATTGATAGAAATCGAACCATTTTCGGGCTGTTTTCTGACAGTTCCACTAATTAAACTCGTATATTTAACTGAGTTTAATTTGTGGGGCTTACAGAACGCAGTTCACAAAACGCAGAGCAAATTATTAGTGATAATCTTACTACATGTATTAAATTGTAGATATAATTTTATTCCAGAAGTTATTTCAGTTTTGTACAGATGTATTTAATAACGGCTACATAACAGTATCTTTCTGGTAGACATACAGTTCCTACTTCGTAGCCGATCCATAACAGCATTTGTAATGTAAACTTATTATTTTTACAAATTTTAGCTATAATTTCATCAAACCCATTTCCCAAATTTAAACCTTGAAATCAGTTTTGCAGCATTTCATCATTTCTACAGGCACCATCTACACAAAAGGGAAAGCTCTTGAATTTTCCTTGGACGAAGACAAGTGTAGCATTGATAGAAATCGAACCATTTTCGGGCTGTTTTCTGACAGTTCCACCAATTAAACTCGTATATTTAACAGAGTTTAATTTGTGGGTCTTACAGAACGCAGTTCACAAAACGCAGAAGAAATTATTAGTTATAATCTTACTACATGTGTTAAATTGTAGATAAAATTTGATTCCAGAGGTTATTTCAGTTTTTTACAGATATATTTAATAACGGATACATAACAGTATCTTTCTGGTAGACATAGAGTTCCTACTTCGTAACCGATCCATAACAGCATTTGTAATGTAAACTTACTATTTTTACAAATTTTAGCTATAATTTCATCAAACCCATTTCACAAATTTAAACCTTGAAATCAGTTTTGCAGCATTTGTTCATTTCTACAGGCACCATCTACACAAAAGAGAAAGCTCTTGGATTTTCCTTGGACGAAGACAGTGCAGCATTGATAGAAATCGAACCATTTTCGTGCTGTTTTCTGACAGTTCCACCAATTAAACTCGTATATTTAACAGAGTTTAATTTGTGGGGCTTACAGAACGCAGTTCACCAAACGCAGAATTAATGATTAGTAATAATCTTACTACATGTGTTAAATTGTAGATATGATTTTATTCAAGACGGTATTTCAGTTTTGTATATATGTATTTAACAACGGATGCATAACAGTATCTTTCTGGTAGGCATATAGTTCCTACTTTGTAAACGGATCCATAACAGCAATTGTAATGTAAACTTCTTATTTTTACAAATTTTAGCTCTAATTTCATCCAACCCATTTCCCAAATTTAAACCTTGAAATCAGTTTTGCAGCATTTGATCATTTCTACAGGCACCATCTACACAAAAGAGAAAGCTCTTGGATTTTCCTTGGACGAAGACAAGTGTAGCATTGATAGAAATCGAACCATTTTCGGGCTGTCTTCTGACAGTTCCACCAATTAAACTCGTATATTTAACAGAGTTTAATTTGTGGGGCTTACAGAACGCAGTTCACAAAACGCAGAAGAAATTATTAGTAATAATCTTACTACATATGTTAAATTGTAGATATAATTTTATTCCAGAAGTTATTTCAGTTTTGTACAGATGTATTTAATAACGGATACATAACAGTATCTTTCTGTTAGACATACAGTTCCTACTTCGTAACCGATCCATAACAGCATTTGTAATGTAAACTTATTTTTTTTTTAATTTTAGCTATAATTTCATCAAACCCATTTCCCAAATTTAAACCTTGAAATCAGTTTTGCAGCATTTGATCATTTCTACAGGCACCATCTACACAAAAGGGGAAAGCTCTTGGATTTTCCTTGGACGAAGACAAGTGTAGCATTGATAGAAATCAAACCATTTTCGGGCTGTTTTCTGACAGTTCCACCAATTAAACTCGTATATTTAACAGAGTTTAATTTGTGGGGCTTACAGAACGCAATTCACAAAACGCAGAAGAAATTATTAGTTATAATCTTACTACATGTGTTAAATTGTAGATAAAATTTTATTCCAGAGGTTATTTCAGTTTTGTACAGATGTATTTAATAACGGATACATAACAGTATCTTTCTGGTAGACATATAGTTCCTACTTCGTAACCGATCCATAACAGCATTTGTAATGTAAACTTATTATTTTTACAAATTTAGCTATAATTTCATCAAGCCTTGATATGAAAAAAAAATTTAAACCTTGAAATCAGTTTTGCAGCATTTGTTCATTTTTACAGGTACCATCTACACAAAAGAGAAAGCTCTTGGATTTTCCTTGGACGAAGACAAGTGTAGCATTGATAGAAATCGAACCATTTTCGGGCTGTTTTCTGACAGGTCTACCAATTAAACTCGTATATTTAACAGAGTTTAATTTGTGGGGCTTACAGAACGCAGTTCACCAAACGCAGAATTAATGATTAGTAGTAATCTTACTACATGTGTTAAATTGTAGATATAATTGTATTCAAGAGGTTATTTCAGTTTTGTATAGATGGATTTAACAACGGATACATAACAGTATCTTTCTGGTATATATACAGTTCCTACTTGGTAACCGATCCATAACAGCATTTGTAATGTAAACTTATTATTTTTACAAATGTTAGCTATAATTTCATCAAACCAATTTCCCAAATTTAAACCTTAAAATCAGTTTTGCAGCATTTGTTCATTTCTACAGGCACCATCTAGACGAAAAAGAAAGCTCTTGGATTTTCCTTCGACGAAGATAAGTGTAGCATTGATAGAAATCGAACCATTTGCGGGCTCTTTTCTGACAGGTCTACCAATTTAACTCGTATATTTAACAGAGATTAATTTATGGGGCTTACAGAACGCCGTTCACAAAACGCAGAAGAAATTATTAGTTATAATCTTACTACATGTGTTAAATTGTAGATAAAATTTTATTCCAGAGGTTATTTCAGTTTTGTACAGACACATTTAATAACAGATACATAACAGTATCTTTCTGGTAGACATACAGTTCCTACTTCGTAACCGATCCATAGCAGCATTTGTAATGTAAACTTATTGTTTTTACAAATTTTAGCTATAATTTCATCAAACCCATTTCCCAAATTTAAACATTGAAATCAGTTTTGCATCATTTGATCATTTCTACAGGCACCATCTACACAAAAGAGAACGCTCTTGGATTTTCCTTGGACGAAGACAAGTGTAGCATTGATAGAAATCGAACCATTTTCGGGCTGTTTTCTGACAGTTCCACTAATTAAACTCGTATATTTAACTGAGTTTAATTTGTGGGGCTTACAGAACGCAGTTCACCAAACGCAGAAGAAATTATTAGTTATAATCTTACTACATGTGTTAGATTGTCGATATAATTTTATTCAAGAGGTTATTTCGGTTTTGGACAGATGTATTTAACAACGGATACATAACAGTATCTTTCTGGTAGACATATAGTTCCTACTTTGTAAACGGATCTATAACAGCAATTGTAATGTAAACGTATTATTTTTTCAAATTTTAGCTATAATTTCATCAAACCAATTTCCAAATTTAAACCTTGAAATCAGTTTTGCAGCATTTGTTCATTTTTACAGGCACCATCTACACAAAAGAGAAAGCTCTTGGATTTTCCTTGGACGAAGACAAGTGTAGCAATAAGACTTAGGAGTCACACAAAAAACAAGTGGTACAACAATATCAGGAAGCAGAAGAAAACCATGGAAACATGTGGAAAAAGCTGAAAGCCAAACGAAACGGAGAACAAAAGATGCCGCAAATAATAGACGACGATTGAACTCACTTCGAAACCCAAGAAAAACTAGATGCAATCAGAAGAAGAATGGCAGCAACACACAGGCAAAACCAAAATTTATAGGTTGCAAAAACCATTGGGGTGGTGAACGCAGAATACAAAAAAATAAAAAGAAGAAACGAATTTTTAGTAGGGGAAGAAGACTACATTATCCCAACAGAAGTTGCCAAAATCATTAGACAATTAAAAGGAAGCAAAGCGCCAGGAACAGAAGGAATCCACAACATCCCTTCAAAGGAACTACCAAAAAAGATAATAGTACACGGTACTATATCTTTAAGTGCTGCCTAGAAAAAGCGCAATTTCCAAACAAATGGAAGCATGCCAAGATCATCCCAAGACGGAAGAAGACAGGACAGCTACAGACCAATCTCACTACTATCAGCAAGATGAGGATCAGATTCAACAGGAAACAGAAGACAGGAATGGCTATCCTAGACATCGAGAACGTATATGACACCATCTGGAAGAAGGCACTAATCTACAAGATGTAGATTAGTGCTTCGTGTTTTACATTCGTGTTTTACATTATCGAATGCTTTCTCTTAATCGATGAAACAGACAAAAAGATCCTTTCTTTGGTCTAAACAATTCTGTATTAATGTTTGCATACTAAAGATCGCTTCTCTCACGCCAAGTCCATTTTTGAAACCAAACTGACTCCATCCACTGACCTCTTCACATTTCTTAAACAATCTAGTGTAAAGTATTCTCAGGAAAAGTTTTAAAAAGTGACTCATTAGGCTTATTAGCCAGTGGTCCTTGCAGAAGTTCGCATGTGGTGTTTTTGGTAGGGCGATAAATGCAGATCGAAGCCAATATTTTGGAATCTGGCCCGTATCGTAGATGTCGTTAAAGAGCCTAACAATAATGTCTATACTACGTTCCACGTTTAGAAAATAACATTGCGGAGATAGGTCCATGTATTTCTTATGGACGATAGCAACGCGGCGTTGCCACGACACAAACAAGCACAATTTAGGGTTGTATAATTTGTATTTTCGTTTCCACAAACATGAATTAAATTAATGTTTCTTAACGTAATTGACCAAAAGTGCCCATTCGAAACAAGAGATGAAAAGTAGGGAAAAAGATTTTAATTAGATAAATAGTATTTACAAAAGATAATTTTATTTTATCTTATTTTAATTAAGTATAGTAACGACAGTTTATTTGTTTTTCGGTGAGAATACGATAGGCCATGAATCATAGAAATCAGTAGAAAATATTGACCGCTTGGGCTTGGAATGCGTATATCTAATTACTAATTGCAACTTAAAATAATCCGATGTGCGTATGTCAGCTATTTTATGTCGTTCTCTGACTACATAATGATAATAAGGCTTTTATTTAGTAGTTATTCTGACTTTACAGTTAAATGTTAATTGAAAATGAAAATTCAAAAATTAAGCAAAGGGAATATCTTGGACATCCGTGCAAAAGAGAGTGTCTGAGAGTTTTGGCAACACTGATCTCCATAAGCGTAATGTTATTTTCTTAACTTGAAACAAAGAATAGGTTTTCTTCATTAAGTAACTTGATTGTTTCTACGTTCATATCATCTGGTCCTGGGGTTTTGTTACTTTTTAGTAGTTTGATAGCGTGTACAATTTTAGCTTTCAAAATACTTGGGCCATACAAATCGTCTCCCAGTTGTGGTGGTTTTTTGTGTTCTGTCATCATTGAACAAATTGGCTGTGTACATTTTCCAAGTATTAAGTATATCGCAAGGGTCCATTATTAGTTCATTTTGGTTATTATGTATACCAGTGACTTGTTTTTTCTTGAAGACTCCAGCAATTTCCTTAATTTTCTTGTGAAGATTTAAGCTGTCGCCGAGTTTATATAGGTTTTTAGCCTTGGTGCAAAGTGTAGTCCTCCAGATCTCCTTCGCCGCTATAATTTCTTTATGAATTTGACTGTATATATTTCAGATACTTTTATCTACATGTAAATGTATATATATATATATATATATATATATATATATATATATATATATATACATATATATATATTTCTATATGTGTGCATACAAAAATCATACTTTTTTTCTGTAAAATAAGTTTGTTGTGGAATAAATAAATAAATATTAATTTTTACAGTATTTCGAACTTATAATAATTATTTTAAAACTGTCGCTTACCTATTCAATAACCTATAAATAGTTTATAACAGATTATACCTAAATAACTTGTTTGCAAATTCTATATGAGTTTCCGTCCCGCGTGTCCTAAATGTTTTGTTAACCGAGAATGCGAATCAGTTTGCAGTATTTATTGTTTGTTTTGGCATAATTTGGACCTGAATTGGAAAATACTCCTGAAATAGGAATTGATAAATTGTGGATTCATTCTGTTAATTATTATGAATCAGTCAATGTAGTTGTCGAATTCCTTCGCCGTTAGCCATTATGTTACCTTTTTACATTTATTTTGTCCCTACTTATTTGTTTTATTCTCTACGATTCAGATTCTGGTAGAATGACTTAGACATCTAGGTTATGTTGTTTATTTTCAATTTTTATAAGCAATGTTGGACACTTAAACGGTTGAAACACTTACCGCACATTGGATGAACACTTCCAGTAATATGGCATTCATGTGTTAAGCAGTCTGTTTATTATAGTTTGGTCTTTCCTGGTGCTACACATATTCTTCCACCTTGTAACTGTTGTTATGTCTTGTAGTTTTTGTTGAAATTGATTCCATTTTTGAAGCCACCGTTCTTTCAATGTCGAGTTAATCCAGTGATGAAAATCTTTCTTATAGGTAGGTTCTATCAAGTCTTCGCTGTTAACTGAAGATTTGGCGGCAGCTTCTACTCTTTCATTACCATATATACCTTAAGAAATCTGTTATTATTAGACACCTGTCTAAATTGGCGTTCAGTGAATATTCTAATGCTTTGTAGATTGCGAATGGTTCTCCTATATATACTATGCTAAGATTTGAGATTTTGTATGAAGCAGTGTAGTCGTTGTGTATGAGGGCACACCCCACTCCTTTTTCTGATTTGGAGGCATCATTATAAATATGTTGGTAATTCTGGTACTCATCAATCTTACTGTAAAATTATTTAACCATAGAGAAAGCATTAAGTTGATTACTAGTCTTTGTTAAACTCAAGTCTGGGAAGGGTTTTCTGACCATCCAAGGCGGAGCGGTTAAAAGGGTGGTTTGGTATTTTTTAGAGAAGACAATATTATTGCTGGTCATGTATCTATTAAGTCTTTTATAAAAAAGGAGTTTTAATCTTTTTTGTTTAGTTATGTGTGGAAACGAAAAGCAAAGACATTGTTTCTGGCGGTATTTTCAATATTTGCTGAAACGTTTGCAGCATACGCTAGGCTAAGATATTGTCTTCTTAATTCCAGAGGCATTTCTCCTACTAAACTTAGTAAGCTATCTGTAGGTGTGGTACAAAAAGCTCCTAGGGCTATTCTTACAGCAGCATTTTGGATTTTTTGCAACCCTTTTAAAAGTGATTGACAGGTAAAGCCATACACTATTGAACCGTAATCGACTTCGATACGAATCGAACGATAAAAATACAGCTTTTATATACTGTCAATAGGATATCTTGATCACATCCACAATTTTCAGTAGATAGGACTTTCATTATGTTCAAATATTGTTGACAAGATATTTTAAGATGATAAATATGTTGCTTAAAATTTAAATGTTTGTCAAAATTATTTCCAAAGAATTTGATACAATCAACATATTCTATGTTTGTATTAAAGATTGTCAGTTCTGAATACGAGGGAGGATTACGGAAAGGAAGATCAACAACCGATCAAATTTTTATGCTAAAACAAATCCTGATCAATTGCTATGAATACAACATTTCAGCACAAGTACTTTTCATTGATTACAAAGCTGCCTACGATACAATAGACAGAAACAAGTTAATAGAAACACTAAAAGAATTAAAAGTGCCAGAAAAAATAATAAAATTGGTAAAAATGACAATTAGACAAACCGTTTGTGCTGTGAGATGCAAAGGTACAGTCTCAGAAGAATTCGAAGTAAAAAAAGGTGTTCGCCAAGGAGACCCGTTGTCTACATTGCTATTCAATACAGTTCTAAGTCAAAGCGATACATGGATAGCGGGTAGACGTGTTTATCGATAAAGTCGTTAAGCTCCCAGTTTTTGTGACAATTAGAATATTTTAATTTCGTCGCGTTTAAAAATATTTACATATTGTAGTAAAATAATGATAAAAAAGTAAATATTCTCCCCTGATGGGGGAGAATACTAATAAGACGCCAATCCGTTAACTAGATACTACTGAAGTTGTTAGTGTTAGTGAACAAGATATGGATACAGGAATTAATACCACTTTCTCCTGCTACAAGGGAAGTACACTTTTTAATATTAATTCTAGTAATTACGACTTTCAAAATTGTTGTGTATATGTTGAAAAGACCAATGATCAGAATATAGGCCGATTGCAGCCTATGGTTGTGGGTGATATTTTATATAAAAAATTAAAGATAAATAATATTAAGGAAATTAAAAGTATAGGAAGAAACCGTGTTAAAGTAATCCTCAAATCTATTTTGGATGCAAATAAATTAGTCAGTAATAGTCATTTAAAAGACGATAATTTAAAGGCGTACATTCCCAATCACCTCTTAGAAATCAAAGGGCTGATACGTGATGTCGATACCAAATATAACATTGAATATTTGAAAAAATATATGACCTCTATTCCACACAGGAAAATAGAAAAGGATGGAAATACAGAATATGTACCTAGACGTAATGTTATAATTACATTTGAAGGCAATTGTTTGCCAAACTATGTTGTAATTAATTATGTATATTTTCAACTTGAAAAATTGTTACACAATGTTATAAATGCCTCAAATTTGGACACATTTCTAGACAATGTAAAGGTACGCAGGAATACTGCATACGATGTGGAGAAATTAAAACTGATACACATACATGTGATGAAAAAAAAGAATGTATTGCATACACTAAAAGTGATAAGCATATATCGATTTCTAAAAACTGTCCTTTTTTCGAACATCAAAAAATAATAAAAAATATCATGATTGAACATAAAATTTCATATTTGGAGGCCAAAAATTTAAACGATTTTTCTTTTTCTGGTCTCATTTGCAATAACAGATTTGAAATATTGTCAAATTCAGATAAAGAATTTCCAAAATTAACTAACACATCTGAAGTTAATATGCCTGCTTATTCCAACCTATTGAGGCCTCATTTACAGAAAACCAAAAATATTAGTCAACCAAGTTGTAGTAAATCAAGCACTGATTATAGGGAAAATAAAAAAAGAAAAGTATCATCTCTATCTTCCGAATATCCTACATCTCCTCACATCCCTTTCAGATTTGGACCATCTCAACCTTTACCACCCTTAAACAAGGAAAGTTTTTCAAATGTAGACAATGATAACAATAAATTAGTAGATTCTGTAGTAATTCTTTTCTCAGATTTTATTCAAAATATTAATTGTTTAGAAGAGGCAAAAACACTTGTTATCAATATGTTAGCCAAAGGTATTAATAATGTTTTAGATAATATTTTTAAAAAATAACTAGTCTAATTACTTTCAAAGCTAAACTCAAAATAATACAATGGAATGCTCGATCAGCTGTTGCTAACAAAAACAGCCTTCTCAACTTTTTAATAACCGAAGATATTGATGTAGCTTTAATAAGTGAAACCTGGTTTAAACGGGATGCTGTTTATAGTTATATAGGTTATAACGTAATACGCGAAGATCGGGATGACGGCTATTCCGGAGTTGCTATTTTAATTAAAACTGGTATTCCCTTTGAAAACATAAAAATTAAAAAACATAATAAAGAATTATTTGCTTATGGTATTAAAATCAACTATAACAAGTCATTCTTTAACTTTACTCTCTGTGTATAGGTCTCCGAAAGCTAAAACTAATACCAAAGATTAGGATTGGGAAGTTATTTACTCAATTAAAACACCTTTGTATCATTGGAGGAGATATGAACGCACATAATTCTCTGTGGGGCTCATCTAAAAATGATAAAACAGGCCATCAAATTGTGGAGATAATTCAGAATCTAGATTATGTGGCAATAAATAATGGACAACCAACTTGCCAAACGAGACCAGGAAATACAGATTCCATGATAGATGTCACTTTTTGCTCACCTTCTCTCTTTGATAACATTTCGTGGTCTGTAGATACTGATACTTTCGGATCAAATCACTTCGTTATAAGGGTTGTAATCGATATCTTGGGAACTGATGCGAATATAATTTATCCCAGCAGCAAGTAGAACATTAAAAAAGCCAATTGGTCATTATACTCTCAGTTTATTGAAACCTTATTATAGTGTATTTTTATGTATGAGAGAGTAATAAAACAATAAATTATGTATGCAAATCCCTAAACTGTTAATACGGGTGACTCAATGAAAAACAGATATTTGTTAACAAGTTTACAGAAGTATATAGGAAAACAATTTTAAATTGAGTATGACCACCAGGTATAAAGGTTGCAGCAGAATAGAATACAATAGTTGTGAGGGTTACTAATCCCTAAATAAGGTTGCCAGTGTCGGAGTGATGGAGGTTAACAGGTACTAATGAATTTGCAAGAAATGTAAGATGTTTATTTTATTGGTTATATATAACCAATAAAAGTTTAATATGTACCTACCTGTTTGCAAAATAAAGTTTAATTCTTTAGATAAAATAAAACGTTTTATTTTATCTGAAATGAGTGCATTCCACGAAGTAAGAGTTTCAACAATCAAACATTTAATTCTTTAATTCCAGGAATCTACGACAGTAATTGACTAGATAATTACCTTCTAAACTTCTTCTTCTTCTTCTTCTTCGTCTAGCCATTCACGTCCACATCTGAACATAAGCCTCTTCAAGTCTTCCTTTCCATTGGTTTTTATCGTACGCTACTTGCAGCCAATTTTTCCCGGCAGTCCTTTTCAGATCATCTGTCCATCTCATAGGAGTCTGCCTCTGGGTATTTTGTGTTGGTATGGTCTCCAGGTTAAAATTGATCTGTGCCATTTGTTTAGATCGCTCCTAGCTACATGTCCAGCGTATTCCCATTTCAGCTTTAATGCTTTTTGCACCACATCGGTGACTTTGGTTTTCTGTCTTATCCATGTGTTTGTTTTCTTGTCCTTAAGTGATATACCTAGCAGTGCTCTTTCCATCGCGTGTTGAGTGACTCTAAGTATATTCATATTCTTTTTTGTGATTGTCCATGTTTGTGCCGCATAAGTTAATATCGGAATAATGCATGCATCAAAAACTTTAGATCTAAGATGTAATTGAATTTGTTGATTTCTGAGTATAAAGTTCAGTTTACCGAATGCTGCCCAAGCTAACTTTCTTCTTATTTTTATTTCTTCAGTCTGAATTTCCCTATTTAGGATTATTTTTTGTCCCAAGTATATATATTCTTCAACTTTTTCTATAACTTTATCGTTTATTATTGTCACGGTGTCTTCGGAGTGCATGACTTTTGTTTTGTTTAAATTCATTTTCAGTCCTATTTTAGAAGATTCGGTATGAAGTTCTACAAGCATGGTTTGCATTTCTTGTAGGTCAGTAGCTATCAGGATTATGTCATCTGCAAATCGTAGATTACTGAGGTAGCGGCCATTGATGTTTATTCCCTTATATTTCCAATTTAGGTTTTTAAAAACGTCCTCCAAAACTAAGGTGAACAGTTTGGGTGATAAAGTATCTCCCTGTTTGACTCCCCTGTTTAATGGTACAGGGTTCGTGTGTTCATTTTCATTTAGGTAGTATGTAGCTGTAGCTTGGTTCATAGTTTCTTTTATTAAGTTAATATATCTGCTGTCTATTCTACAATTTTGCATTGCGTTTATTACGGCCGTGTGTTCTATGGTATCGAAAGCTTTTTCGTAGTCTACAAATGCAAGGAAAACTGGAAACTTGTATTCGTTACATTTTTCTATTAATATTTTTGTGGTTAACAGGTGATCGGAAGTTGAATAGCCTTTTCTAAAACCTGCCTGTTCATATGGTTGGTATATGTCTAATTTCCTTGTTAGTCGAGTAGTTATGACTTTGGTGAGTATTTTAAACAGGTGTGACAGTAGGCTGATGGGTCTGTAGTTTTCTAATTTTCGACTATCACCTTTCTTGTGCAATAAGATTACTTTAGAGTTGTTCCAGCTCTTAGGGACTTTGCCCTGATGTAAACAACTGTCCACAAGCTTAGCTACAATTGCAATTAGTTCCTTACCTCCTTCTAATATCATATCTGTGGTAATACTATCTTCTCCTGCAGCTTTATTTCTCTTCATGTTTTCCAATGCTGTAGTTACCTCTGAAATTGTTACTTTTGGCATTATTTCTGATCCAACATTTTTTATTAATTTCCGTGCTGGTCTCATCTCATCATCTTGTTGATGTGATCTGTAAAGTTCTGTGTAAAATTCTTCTATTCGTGTCAGTATGTTTTCTCTACTTGTGATTTCGTTTTCGTCTTTTCCTATTAATGATATCATCTGACGTCGTCCTAGTGTCGGTCTGAGACATTTCATACTCTTATTTTTTTCAATAGTTGTTGTTATTAATTTTTCGTTTTCTTTTCTTTTTTGTTGTCTGATTCATTTTCTAATCTGCCTATTAAGTTCTCTATATTCGTCGGTTCCCCTTTGTTAGATTTATTTAAGATCTTCCTTCTTTCTATTTGTTGTAATATTTCTTTGTCTAATTCATTGCATGTTGTTTTCGGTTTTTTCAGTTGCAGAAGGCTTTTATTCACTGTTTCGGTAATAAGGTTATTCAAATCATCAATAGCATTGGAGTTTATCTGCTGCATGCTAACTTGATTTAATGCATGCACTATCTTTTTATTAAATTCACTATTTTTGATTTCTTCAGATGTCCATTTGTATCTTTTTTCATGTATTCTTTTTCTTTCTAGTTTTTTGTTAATTACTAGTTTTGTTCTTATTAGTCTATGATCGCTTCCTAGGTCAAACTGATTTAATACTGATACGTCTTCTACTAGGTTTCTATTCTTCGTTAAGATATAATCTATTTCATTCTTTCTTCTTCTAAACTTATTCCACAGAAAATGTGATAGTGGGTTTTTCCATTTTGATGGAAAATTTGGAAGTGCCGTGTAAACGCCGAAAAATTGGTCCTTTAACAGTTAATGAAAAAAAACATTAATATTTAATTGTTTTAAATCATTTACAGACAAACGTTTATGTGAAAGTGTTGATGAGATCGTTGATTTAGTTAGCAGTACACTTGGTGTTGGGAAATCTACGATTTACAGAGGTATTAAAGAAGAGAAATGTGGTAGTTTTCAAATGCCACGTAATGCTCCAGGGAAAGCAAAATTTCAAATAGAATATCATTTTAAAGAAGGACTTCGACGGAAAGTGCATTAATTCTTCTTTAGACAAGAATTTCCAACATTGGATAAAGTTCTTGTCTCAGTTCGAGATGATAAGGATTACCCAGAAATGAGTCGAAGTACGTTATGGAAACTTTTAAAAGAAATAGGCTTCCGCTGGAAAAAGAATATCAGAAAATCGTGGAATGACAGTACTTAGATCCCCACCATATCATTGTGAATTAAACCCGATTGAACTGGTATGGGCACAGATAAAGAGTGAAGTTTCAAGAAAAAATACCACTTTTAAAATTCATGATGTTAAACAGTTGTTTTTGGAGGCTGTAAATAATGTAAAACCTGAAAACTGGGAAAAGGCAGTAAATCACACTATTAAAGAAGAGGAAAAAATGTGGAAGCTGGACAATATTACTGATAAAATGATCGAGCCAGTTATTATAAATCTTGGTTCTGAAAGTTCATCTTCTGAATCTGATTTGGATTTGTAACAAGTAGCTGTAAGTTTTATATTAATATTTTTATTCATCTATTTAACATACCTAGACGGTTTTAAAAACTCTTTTTTTTTGTAATTTTTAAAAATTAAAAAAAATGTGAATTTTTTAAAACCCTTTTTAAAGTAGGCCAGTCAGTTCTAATATAGTGTGTGATAAAAGAGGTCACTTTTGTTTACATACACATAACACTTTATAACACTGAAATAATTCATTTATTTTTTACAATTATTCAAAGTAATTTTTCAATTAATCTTGAGCACGCCCATGGAATGGTCGAAGGTACCAGTTAAAATTATGCTAATTACTCTCTCGTTCATAAAAATAAACTATAACTACCAACCCTCACGCCTACTCAGACACGCAAGAAAAATATAATTTCCTTATTGACTGTATTAATGAAGCTTCTAAATAATTAATTTGTCAATATAAATCATTTAAATGTAAACGTACTCCCCCTCCATGGTGGGATTCGGAATGTGATGAATCCGTTGCGGAAAGAAAGCATTAATAAACTACAAATAAAATCCTTCTCTTGAAAATTTTTGTAAATGCAAAGAAGTGAATGCTAGTGTCAAAAAATTCCTAAAATTAAAGGCCAAACAAAGTTGGGTTGAAAGGTGTTCAAAATTAAATAAACAAACTCCATCTAGTCTTATTTGGAACCAATTAAGGAAAACAACCAGGAAAAAAGTAAACTTTCCTTTGCCTCTAAGTAACTCATGGGTAGACGACTTTTTTGATAAAATAGCTCCACCTTACGTAAATAACCAGATAGATGTAATGCCATCTGAAACATTGTCATCTGATCAGAATAATTTTCTCTTAACACCTTTTTCAAGACCTGAATTAGAGTTTGCCCTTGATAATCGCGTTAGTACCTCACCAGGATATGATGCAGTCAAATATCCTATGATACAAAATTTGCCAGATAAGGCAAAAAATTTTTAAATATATTTAACCAGATAATTATTGAGGGTAAAGGCATAATCGATTTTAAGCGTATTATAGTTGTCCCTATTTCCAAACCGGGAAAAAACCCTAAATTAGCTGAAACCTAACCTAACCTATATCATTATTATCATGTATATTAAAGACTCTTGAACGGATAATTAAAATTAGGATAGATTGGTGGCTAAGGGATCAAAGTCCCTTAACCGCTAACCAGCATGGCTTTAAGAAAGGTTATGGAACTTTAGATTCTATAACAACCCTTGTTGTAGCTATTCAGAATAGTTTTTTCCAGGAACAGTTATGTACATGCTTTATTTTTAGACATCGAAGGTGCTTACGACTGGGTATCTCTTACAATTCTCCAAGAAAAAATGATTAAATTTTTTCATATTCCAGCACAGTTTGCTTCTAACGTTGTGAACCTGTACACAAATAGGATAATTTATTTAAAAGACAATCATACTCTTACAGTACCTAGACTTAATAACAAAGGATTACCTCAGGGTTCCGTTTTGAGTCCTATTTTGTTTAACATTTACACAGCACATCTACACAACATCACTATTACTAATATTGCATGTAATATTGTACAATATGCTAACGATTTCTGTTTGAATAATTGATAAATTCGACCGTTACTTGATGGAAATTCATTTTATGTAACAATAAAACACTGAAAACTTTGTTTTCAAACTTCTACAAAAATTTATTTTAACTCTTATCACTACAGCTGTTTCGGCTGATTGCCTTTCTCAAGTGATATATTTTTAAAATCATGAATGTGTTGCTTGTGTGAGTCCATTTCAAATAGGTAAAGAAATAATAAATAAGACTTACTCACAATCAATTTAATTTAACTATCAGACGACCGGTTTCGCTTTCTACAATATGCAAAGCATCTTCAGGTCTCTATACAAAGTTAAATAAATTCTGAAATGATAAAACCCATATTAGAGTGTTGTCTAATAAAGATAAACAAATTAGATGTTGTAAATTACAATAATTATGCCAATATTACATGTCTGCGGTTTTATTTCAAAATGAATAAATTTAATAAAAAGGTGTAAAAAATTTTAAAGTTTAGACAGACAAGGTAAGACCCACAAATTGTTATAAAATAGTCTATTAGATTGTAATAAATTAATAAATGAGCAAATAAATAAACATTACTTACATGCCGGTACTCTATTAATTGATGGATGGTAGAACATGGTTGAAACTACTATGTATTGTTGAATGGAGAACTCAATTATGCTATTGTAGTTGTTTAACAGTAAACGGGAAGTTCTTGAGGAGATAGATTTGATCCAATGAAGCAGAGATATGTGTGTGTGTTAAATGAAAGTGATGTTATATACCATTGTATTATTTAAAAGTTATTTATACTTATTCGAGAGATATATTTATGAAATGTGTGTTATTTATTGAGTAATTGTTTTATGAAGTGACAGTTTTATGACAATGAATAAGTTTAGATGTACAAATTGTGTGGGTGTGCAATTATTTTTCAACTTGTAATTATCAAATTTCTTTGATAAAGTTCTATTGGCAAAATAGTAGATTATTGCAAAGTCGAGTAAATAAAATATTAGAATTAAAACAATTAAGGACAATTTAAAACACACTAAAACAGAAAACACTTAGAAGGGACGAAACAAACATTAAATTTAAAAGGGGAAGGACTTTTATGCACTACATCTCAGTCTTGGGCACAATGAGTTTTTTATGTTATCTATTAGATTTTAGTGGTAAATTTGACAGATGTAGGTTAGCATGTGACAGTTCTTCTTTTGTTTCTCAATACTGCAAGTTAAGTTATCTAGTTTTATGAAATATGCTGATATTAAGCAATGTCTATAAACTAACTCAGTTTAGTCCAAATTACTGAACAAATTAAAGTGATTCTTTGGCAACTAAATATGCACATTTTATAATCAAACATATAACAAATTTTCAAAAAAGTTTTTATCTTTTATTTGAAATTATTGTTGGTGTTAGTTATCTGTCATGGTGTTTATAAATATTTTAGATATTTAATACAAATTCTGATATATTAATATATTAACATCTGATATATTAATATGTAACTAAAGTAACAAGTGGATAATTTTTGATGGAAATTAATTTATGGGCTCAAGAAATTGACTGAATTATAAAGCCTTCAATAATTAGTTGGTAGTTCTAATATCTGACAGTTGTAACCGGAAATTTTTATACGAACAGGTAAAAAGATCCTCTATTTAAACCGGTGTAAAGTAAATTTATTCTTATTTCAATTTTTCGTGTCATATGAACAGATATTCCTCACACCGACATGAACAATGGTGAGTTTGTACAATTGTTTTAAGTAACACTTTTAAAAAAAATTTTAAATAATAGCTGTTTATGAAAGTTAATATTTCTATTTGTGTATGATTGTGAATAGTAAAGATGTATTCAATTAATACAGCTAGTCTAAACGCTTTTCATTTTATGTTGGAAATCCTCAAACCACGTGTTGAGAGTTTGAAATCAAAAATGTTTGTAAGATGAGTATATTTCGGAACCAGATGGAATGTAATAATAATTGTGGGTTAAATAAGTTGAGGTACCATACCAGTTCAATACTGATATTTAATGTAGTTTTTAGGAAAAATATTGTTTCTGGTAGTATGTTAAAGAAATTCTGTGAACAAAGAACTAGATCCATAGGGACCAGATTTTAATTTTGATGTAGAAGATTTAAATAATCTAAGAAGTGTATCAAATGCATCTGATTATATATGGGATTCTGGAATAAATGTTGTTTGACCATAATATTGAAGTTACTTCTGAACAAGTTACTTTGATATATTTTTGGCATGTGTTTACACTTTATAGTCTCTAATGAAATAGGTAGAGGAGGGGAGAACTGTTTATCTCGAGTTGGTTATTCAGAATTATATCTGTGTTATTTAATTTGTTGATTTCCATAGATTCTAACAAGGATAGCCTAAGGCCTTATTTTGAATGTGAAGCATTTTAAATTCGTCGTTAAGAGAATGATTGTGATCTAGAAGGTGAAGTGCGTATGTAGAATCTGTTTTCTATTATTGAAAGCCCTTTTGTATACAGATTTCTGTTTGTATACAGAACACAAAAAATATCAGTAATCCATTGAAAACCTGAATGTAGTGTACGAATTCCATCATAAATGGTTTATAGAAAATGGTTTCGAATTATCCTGCAGGAAATCACAAGTTTGTTTATTTATAAGACATAACTTTCCTGATGCCAGTACAATCAATTTAGGAGGCACAAATTTTCCCTTAAAAACACAACTAAATATCTGGGAATGATACTCGACCAGAAATTGACCTGGAAGTTATATTGATGACATGTTGAACAGATGCAATAAGGGATTAAACTTTCTTAAATCAATTAATAAAACTTGGTGGGGATCGGATGTTGAAGTAAGTTTATTATTTTACAAAGCTTGCATAAGATCTATTTTGGATTACGGAAGTGTTTTATATGGATCAGCAAGTAACGTACTACTTAACAAAATCAACGTTTTACAGAACTCAGCCTTATGAATATGTTTAGGAGCCATGAGATCTACTCCAGTACAAGCCTTATATTTGGAAGCCTTGGAACCTCCTTTAAATATAAGACGAAGGTTTTTGTCCAAAAAATATTTAATGAAAGTATACTTACTAAACTCATCTCTATACGAAAAGATAGTCACTTTGAATTGGCATGACCTGACAAATAAATTTTAGCAAAAAAAGAAATCTCCCTTACTTTGCGAAGCGTATAATCAAAATATAGCACTTTTAAAAAAATATAGATACAACGAACTACCACATTCAAAAATTACTCTTCTTTTTTTTGCATACAGATATTATTGTACCAAATTATAGTGAAAATGTATATTGAATTGCCATGACCTGACAAATAAATATTGACAAAAAAAGAAATCTCCCTGACTTTGCGAAGCGTATAATCAAAATATAGCACTTTTAAAAAATATAGATAGAACGAACTACATATTCAAAAATTACTCTTCTTTCTTTTTGCATACAGATTTTATTGTACCAAATTATAGTAAAAATATATTTAAATAAAAATATTGTTCTATCTATCTATAACAAGCAAATACAAAGAGGGAATAGCTCTATATACAGATGAGTCTAAATCTCCAGATGGAACCGGAAGCGCTTTTTTTTACCATCGGAATATATAGAAAAGAAATTCAAACTAAACCCGGAAACTTCGATTTATACAGCAGAGGCCATTGCAATATATGAAGCTTTATTATTTGTAGCTGAAGTTGATTTTGCCCATATTATATATTTGTCGGACTCCTTGGCAGTGTTAAAATCCATTGGTGAATATGGACCACCAAACTTACAAGACTGCCCATACATTTATAATAATAATAATAATATACGTTTATTCAAATCCATAAGTATTACATTAATTTACAATTTCAATTTCAGTTTACTTACAGTAACATAAACGTAAAAAAAAAGTCTTTAAAGCATTAACATGCTTGTTGACTTAAGCTGTCTAATATTAACAGGTTTAATGTTTTTTTTACAAATTATTATTTCATTTTTACAGTTTCTAATCTAATCTAATTTGTTTCGTTTTTTTTTATCTAGTATAATTTAAATTTATTAAATTGTTACACAACTCCCTTTTTTCTTTATAGAACTCTTATAGAATTAAACATATTATTAAATTCTTTTAACCAAAGGAATCAATGTACATTGTCTCTGGATTAAAGCACATGCATGATTTGAACATAATGAATATGTCGATTTATTAGCCAAAGAAAGCATTTTAAACCGATACTGGTATTTTACATAAAGTAACGCTTTTTCACAGTATTGTTTCTTGCAAGTCAACACTGCTTCGAGAGTGGAGCTACCAGTGGAAGGAATACTCTCAATTTACAAATTTCCTTGGTACAAGTCTTTTAGAGCTTCCAGGAGACACATAACTTCGATTATTAGAATACGTTTCGGACACGCATGTTATCCAAAGCACTTATTTAAAATAAAGGTTTTGGATGATGACAAATGTAAGCATTATGGAGAGGAAAGTGATCGAGATCATATATTTTTTGGTTGTTCTAAAAACAAAGTCTACTCATCTACACTTATAAATGATTTATTAAAATATAAAATAGCAGCTCCTTGGAATATGCTACATTTAGTATCACTTGGCTCTGTAGATATTTACAACTCTAATAAATTTTTTAAAAGGCAGCAAATTATCATTATAATTCTCTAAAACTTATTTAGTTAATCTTGTTACCTTTGTTTTAAACCATTTGTATAACTTCCTCCTCTCCGTGACCTAGTGTTGTTGTGTCTAATATAAATCAATGCCTTGATAGGTCCCTAGGCGAGAAGAGTGTGTCCCTGTTCTCCTCATATCGATGTAATCTTTTATTTTTATAGGGCATTTAGGTAAATAATTATAATGATGACTGTCTTAGTCCTTTTGTGTCTGGCTGTATGACGATGGTCTAAGCAAAAAAAAATACAGTTCTAGAAAAAAGTATGCTTAGCATACGCTGATAATGTGGTTCTAATTGCAAGAAATGGAAAAGAACTATCAAATATAACAAAAAGACTGATTCGGAAAAGCTCTAAAATGGGACTGGAAGTTAATATTAATAAATCTAAGTACATGGAGATCTCGAGCAAAAAGGGAATAAACACCAGGGATTCTTTAAATTGGAGGTGGAGGATGGATCAGTTGTAGAATTCGAGAAGGTGGATGAATATAAGCACTCTTATTGATCAGACGTGTAAGGAAGAAACTGAAATCAACCTGAGACTGACCAAGCGCAACAGGTGTGCTGGAGCCATGAGCAAAATAATTAAGGTCAATGATATATCTCGTAATACAAAAATAAGAGTATACAAAACTATAATTAGACCCACAATGCTATACGCTGCCGAGACATGGACTATGAACAAAACCATACAGAACACATTGGAAGCATGAGAAAGAAAGATACTTTGTTGGTGGAAAAGTAGTAAAAGGAGAATGAAGAAGACGAACTAATGCAAAAGTGTATCATTGGTATGTTAACCCTACAATAACAAAAGTGGTGAAAAAACGTAGACTAGAATGGCTCGGTTATCTAGAAAGAATGCATGCAAGGTAATAGACTAGTCAAGAATATTGCTTGGAGAGTACCTGAGGGCAAAAAAAGAGAGGAAGACTAAGAAAGAAATGGAGAAATGTAGTGATGGAAGAAGTCAGAGAGATGGGAATCAGAGATTGGAAGCTGTCAGCTAAGAATAGAAAACGATGAAAATTATCCATCCAGCAATGGGCCTAAAAGGCCTGTTAACGCTGTACTTACATACATACAAGTTCTGGACTACTAACATTACGTTTTCTGGCGAAATGCATAGATTTACTTTTGTTGGAACAAAATTTCATTCCAGATTTCATTGACCATTTTTCTAATGCAGAAATAGTTTCTTGTAAGGTTTGTTTAATTAGTTGTATGTTTCTTCTTTTACAATAAATTATGAGATCATCTAAGTATAGCGTATAGCCTACTCTTTACTGGTGGAGAAATATTTTCCAAAATACTGTTAATAGCAATAAGAAAAAAAAGTAAGACTAAACGATGATCCTTGAGGGGTACCATTTTCTTGTATTCTTGTTTTAGAAATGAAATCATCAACTTTTACTTGGAAACTTCAGTTTTTTAAAAAGTTAGTGATGAAGTTTAGCATATTTACTTGTATATCTAATTTCTGTAACGTTTTAATTATTCCATGGCGGCGAATGTTATTAACTGGTTGTATCAAAAAATACCGCTATGCAGCTTTGATTATTTCCTAGCGCTTCATATATTTCAGACTCAAGGTCAACTAAGTTATCTAGAGTTGATCTATCTTTATGAATTCCACTTTGTTAGATAAAACAGATCGTTGATCGAGTATCCAAATAAGGCGTTGGTTAATTAATTTTTCGAACACTTTGCTCATTGCACATCCTAACGGTACTGGGCGGTAGGAGTTTGGGTCTGAACGTGGTTTACCAGGTTTAAGGATAGGTATTGTGTAAACATTATACCACATATGTGGAAACACTCCTTCGAGCCATATTTTGTTATATATCTTTAGTAAATAGGCAGTTCTATTTTTAGGCAAATTTTTAAGGAAAATAATAGAAATATCATCTGGACCAGGACGAGAGTTTTTAATAGAATTTATAGATTCAGTTAACTCTTCTAGTATTAGTGCATTTATTAGGAGGTTAGAGCTTTTATCATAATCTAATTCTTGTAATTCTTTGGTTTTAAATTGGCTATTCCAGATCTAGATGTATACAGAGTGTTATTATATTCTAAAAATCTTATTCATGAGTTTGTGTGGCGTCCCGAAATTTTTTAAATTTGTTTCCACACTACTGCTGCTGGGGTAGAACTGTTTATTGTTAATAAAAAAAATTTTCACAATTCCTTTTCTGCTTCTTTTACCACTTTTCTACTAATACCCCTTAACTTCTTATAGTCTAGAAGATTTTCTTGTGTTTTTTGTTTTTTATATTTACTGAAAGCTCTGTGACTCTTTTTTATAGCATCCTCATAGTAATTGTTTCACCACGGTACTCCAATACGATTTCTTACTATTTTCTTTTTTCTTATAATATGATCTGCTGCGGAAACTATGACGGAGGAAAATTTATTTATTTAAATAGTAGTTTATATTGTCATGCGAGGATGGATGTGAAAAAGAATTCAATTGATTCCCCACAAATTGTGTAAACGGTGACCAATCCTCTATTTCTGTATTCCATCTAGTGTATGGTTGAATTTTTTTTTCCAATTCAGTTTTATTTACCGTTCTTTTCTATCGACAACTTCTTTTGTACAAATTTAACGGTTATAAAAACAGCTCAATGTTAATCGTATGTGTAACAATAATTTTGCAATCATATTTCAGGATTTAAGAGCGATTTAAAGAGGATTTGGAATATAAAACTAAGAAGTCTATATATATATTTTTCTACTAAGTAATTAAAAGTTAAAATATACCACAAATTAATTCTAAATCCTTTAATAAACGTTGTTTTCAATATGTTGTGACAAATAGTCACTCGTTGCGGTTGAAGCAGCTACCGGTATCTGTGAAGAATGTCTCGTTTATGAGCAGGTCCAAAAATAGCAGGGCAGTAATTTTATTTTACAGAAAATTAAGTAGATGGTTTGTAACACATCCATTTGGACGTTCTCAGATCTAATTAGACATAATATACC
The DNA here is from genome assembly GCA_918026665.1 of Diabrotica balteata. NCBI lineage: Eukaryota > Metazoa > Arthropoda > Insecta > Coleoptera > Chrysomelidae > Diabrotica > Diabrotica balteata. The sequence continues at coordinate 51,573,887 of OU898285.1, read as the reverse complement.
GTGAACATATAAATGCAATACAGGGTGTTGCAATATGTGTACTTATTTGTTGTTGATAATTCGCTCCACATGTGGGAATTTAAACTTTTGTTTAAAGCAATATCTCTATTATTTCTAATAACTTTTGTCTCTAATATCTCACCGAACCTTTAAGTCGTTGTTTTTAAAACATCTATTAAGGATACTGTTCCATTGGAAAAACAAGGATTGAACGAAAAGTCACATACAGGGTGTTTCAAAAAAAGGTATCTACGTCTCTAGGGTAGGTAAAAAACTGAAAAATAATTGGAGTTTGCTCAGTAAAAACTTTTTGTTACGCCATTCGTTTTCAAGATACAGGGCGTTGAAGAAAAAAAAGTTTTACGCATTTTTTACGATTTTGCCGAAACTACTGACAACATTGTAATGAAATTTTATACGAATATGTTTTATAAGCTGGGGTCGTATTTTCGAATTCAATCGAATTTTTTCGTATAAGACTAAACTCGGATGAAAAATTTTATATACGAAATTGAATTTGAACGTCCTTCGAAATGTTATACGTATACGAGAAGAATTTGCACCGGCAACAATGCAAATTCGAACAACTAAAGCACAAATAAAACAAAAGAATAATTGATAGTTTTACTTAACCTACTTTATGGTTTTGTCATCTAAAACAACTCGTTTCTTGTAAATTAACTCAAAGGAGTAAAAAAGGGCATACAATATGGTAGTTCAGTGTCGGCCGAACAAAAAAAGAGCCATTTAATCCTATCAACTTCATTGTGAGGGGCTTTGTTAATCTGTACAATTTTTGAATCTGTATTAGAATAGTTCTTTAGAGACTTAAGAAAGGGTTGGTAAACTCTGCCTCTCTGTTCTGCTAATATTTCCGCCTCTACAAGGGCATTCATTATATCTCTTTAAAAAATTATTTAAACCAGCTATTGAAAACAAGGTTCAATGTAAAAATATTGTATACAACAACCATTAAAATTTACTCATATCAGCTGAAATCTTATCTAACTTTTCACGGGCCCAGTGACAAATGAAATGACATGTACTTTAATCGTATACAAGCATCGATATTCGAATGGTTCAGACCCATTCGAGTCGCCGTATACGAAAAAATTCGTACACGCAGTATTCGAAAATACACAAAATTGGATTTTGAGCGAATTTCTTCTAATTTCGTATGCGAAATATGCTCGAATGAATTCGAAAATACGACCCCTGATACATCCCATAAATTTGTTTTTATATCTGATTCTCATAGAGGGCGCTAGTTACACAGATCGTACTAAATATTAGTCAATATAACTTTTTTACGAGTATAATTATTAATCAAAATTTCAAGTAAACTTAAACATCATTCAAATTTACACGAAAAAGGTACTCTTGGTAAAACTCGATACTGTGTACCGTTTTCGAAATATTTTGATGTGGAAATTTTGAAGTAATAATTGATGCTGGTAGTAATGATAAAGTTCTAATAAGTATACCTCTATTTTCTCCAAATGTGCCATGGAAATCTGACATTTATTAATTGTTATGACGATAAATCAACAATAATTAGAGTTTTGAAACCTTGTTATTTGTAAAATCAAATCAAAATGTACTCAAATGTTGAATACACTGACATATTATTAACCTTGGGCGAATATTTAGGATGTTCTAGTGAATCTGTGACACGTTATGCAGAAAAATGTCATAGAAGAAACTTATTAAGTAAAAAAACATTTATAGCCGTTGAACGACGTTGTCGAGAAACTGGGAATGTGAGACCAAATAAAATAAATTCTGGTAGACAATTAATAAAGAAAATAGTATTTTAAATTTACTTGATCAAGATCCAACAGTCAGCGTAAGGAATATAGCAAGACAAACAAATACTTCTTCTTCAAGTACTTGACTGATACTAAAAGAACAGCAATTACATCCTTATCATTACAGACAAGTCCAAGAGCTCTTGCCAGATGATCTACCGGTTAGAGTGGATTTTTGTTAAACATTGCAACAAAGGACAGCCCACAATCCAAATTTTTTAAAATGCATTCTTTTTACGGACGAGGCCACCTTTACGCGACAAGGTATGTTTAACTCCCATAATGCACACTACTGGTGTGATGAGAATCCACGAGTCAAAAGGGTATCACATTACCAACACTCATTTAAAGTTAATGTTTGGGCAGCAACTTTAGGTAACAAATTAATAGGTTATCATATTCTACCTGGAAATTTAAATGGTGATATGTATGTTGATTTTTTAAACAATTCCTTATTCGAGATATTAGAGGATTTAACGCTAAACGAGCGACGATCTTTATTTTTTATGCACGATGGAGCTCCACCACACTTTGATAGAAGGTTTCGTAATTGGTTGAGTAATCATCTTCCGAATCGATGGATTGGTAGAGGTGCAGAAGCTCCGATTCATTGGCCCCCTCGGTCATGCGATTTTAACCCTTTGGACTACGCAGTTTGGTCGTATATTAAGGAAAAAGTCTATGCTACAGAGGTAAATTCACGCCAAGAATTAGAAGAAAGAACTCAACGTCAATTTAATGACATCATAGCTGATCTCCTACCGTTTAGAAGGTAAATGGAATCTTTAGAGAAAAGACTAGATTTAAAAGTGTATTCGCGAAAACGGAGGGCATTTTGAACGCTTACTGTAATTGAAATTTATTTTATGTTCTTAGTCATTAATTTAATTGTCTTCTTGTGCGTTTTGTTTAATTACTAACTATTTTATACCACTATCAATTATTACTTCATAATTTTCAAATGAAAAATTCCGAAAAAGGTACACAGTATCGAATTTTAGCAAGAGTACCTTTTTCGTGTAAAATTGAAAGATGTTTAAGTTTATTTGAAATTTTTATTAATAATTATACTCTTAAAAAAGTTATATTGACTAATACTTACGTCGATTAGTCGTTAGTACGATCCGTGTAACTAGCGCCCTCTATGAGAATTAGATATAAAAACAAATTCATGGGATGTATCAGCTTCCAAAACATATTTGTATATTTCATTACAATGTTGCCAGTAGTTTCGGCAAAATCGTAAAAAATGCATAAAATTTGTTTTTCTTCAACGCCCTGTATTTTGAAAACGGATGGCGTTACAAAAAGTTTTTACAAAGCAAACCCCAATTATTTTTCAGTTTTTTACTTACCCTAGAGACGGGGTTACCTTTTTTTGAAACACCCTGTATAACGAAGTGGTAGATGGGGTCATCTTCAGAGTAAACAAACTATATTGGATTTTGAACTGCGTAATGGTACAGTTTTATGGGACAATATTACAACAGTATTTATAGAGGTGAAAAATATAAATTTTGATACAGTTTTATACAAAAATTTATAAAAATACTATGTGTACGCTTACACAATTCGAATACAACATAAAATGCAAATAAGCAAGCCTTAAAGCTTTAAGTCAACATTGCACGTGTACTTTACCATAAAGATTGTCTTTGTCTTCAAAATTGTCTTTGTCTTCAAATGTTATAGCATTCCAACGTTTAGAAGTTAATCCGCCATCTTTCTGTACTTCTTATTCTTATGGTGCCTATCCCTTTCGGATATTGGCTATCATTACAGCAATCATGTACGTAGATATTTCAGCCAGGAAATTTCTTGCATTCCTGGTCATCTTGTTCTTCTCCTTTTTCTTAAAAAAATAATTGCAGCAACTCATATCTATCGCTGTTCCTCATGATGTGACCAAGGTAATCATTTTGGCTGTTTTTATTGTTGTTAACAACTCTTTTCCTTTTTGCATTCTTAATAAAACTTCTTGGTTAGTAACGTAGACGGTATAAGATATCTTTAGGATTCTACAATAAAGCCACATTTCGAAAGTTTCAATTTTCTTACATGTAGCGTGTGTGATAGAGTCCACAACTCAACTCCGTACAACAGTATAGGAAAGATATAACATCGTAGTAACCTGATTTTTATGGATACTGATAAATCGTGGCATTTGAATAGCTTAGCAAATTTTTGAAATGCAGATCTTGCTTTTTCTATCCTACATTTTTTTTCTAGGGAATGGTCCCAATTTTCATTGACGTTAGTATCAAGGTAGGTGTATGGTTTTACTCTTTCTATTGTTTGACCATTCACACTGATTCTTTTAATTTGCTGTTTCTTCTTAGAGATCATTATACATTTTGTTTTCTTAATGTTCAGTGAAAGTCCATATCTCTGACTTACTTCTGTGATTCTATTCATTAATTCCTGAAGGGCTTCATGACTGTCAGCGAATACCACCGTGTCATCCGCGTATCTGATGTTATTGATACTCCTCCTCCTCTATTCTTTATCCTTCGTAAGGATGTGGTGACGTTACGGTATTTGACGAATGGTTGCTATCGATTCTTCTCTCTTCTGGGCGCGGTGTGCTGCTTCAGACAGGGAGTAACCGGTAGCGTACTTTATTTGGTCTGACCATGGGATGGCGATCTTCCTCGAGCTATTTTACCTTGCCTGCAACCTCTCCTTGCCTTCCATTCGTCTGGTAATGTGTCCAAAAGTAACTCAATATATTTTAGTTGATGGTTGTGGTAAGCCTAGTATTGATGTCGAGTTCTGTCAACATTGAGACATTTGTGCGATGTGCTGTCCAGAGTATGCGCATCATTCTACGATGTACCCACATTTCAAATGTCATTATACGTCGTGAGTCGAACTTTTTAATGGTCCAAGTTTCTGACGCATAGGTAGCGCGAGAGAGAGAGAGGGGAGAGAAGTTTATTGTTTTTAAAATGAGTTTACATTTATAAAACACAACATGGTACATGGTACAAACATGGTACATTTCCATCATTAAAAAAATATATATGAATTAGCGCAACTGTCCTTAAAAAAATTCGTCTATATTATAGTAATATTTAGATAATAAAAATTTCTTGCTTGTTCTTCTGGCACGTGATTAAACACTTTCTTACCGGTGTAAATAAATGATTCTTAGTTAATGTAGAAAAGGGAATTGGAACTAGAATAACATAATTTAGACGAGTGTTATAAGGGGACACTGTCCATAGCTTCATATTTTTGTTGTTCATAGGTTTTTTTTCTTTGTGCGTATTATTTTTCTTGTTTCTTTTCGGCAGTCGTCATATTCCTTTTTTACTTTGATCTGTTTGCAGTTGTATCCAAGTCTTCCTTACTGTTTGTCTTTTTTCCATCTGTTTCCGACATTCCTCGTCATACCATGTTTTTGGCTTCTTCTGCTTACTCCTTCCAAAGATCTTGTCCGCTGTATTGGTTATTATTTCGGCAGTCGTTTCCCATAGCTGTTCTATATCATTGTATTCTCTTTCAGAGTTCAAGGTTTGTTCAAGTTGTTCTCTATAGTTTTGTTGTTTCTCTGTATTTGTGCATTTCGTCCATGTTCCATTGTGGATTTATTGTTGTTTTATTGTATTTGTTGCTAGATATTCTGGATTTGCCTTTTGCTCTGACTAAGTAATGATCTGTGTCTCCGTCTATTTCTCTCAGGGTTCTTACGTCTATAATATTGTTCCCATGACGGGCATCTACAATGATGTGGTCAATTTGGTTTTCGCGTAATATGGTCGTTTGAAACCCAGGCTTGTTTATGGATGTCTTTTTGCGTAAACATGGTTCACTTTATTAGCATATTAGTAGCTGCTGTAGTTTCTGTGAGTCATAAGCCATTGTTGTTGGATATATTGTGGAGGCTGTGTTTGCTGAAACTCCTTTGAAACATCACCCTGAGATCAAGATTGTCCAGAGCGACAAAGGCAATGTCACTGTAGCAATGTACACTTGGGACTATATACAAAAATGTGAAGACTTACTCACAGACACTAAACATTATAAAAAGTTAAACAACAATCCTGTGTGTACTTTGCAACAAAAGGCTAATAAACAGTTTCTGATTTGGTAAAGGAGAATCAAATCGATCAATCAGTTGGGAAAACTTTGAAAATTTACCATGCAATTGCTCCTAGATTTTATGCTCTCCCAAAAATTGGCCAATAGTGTCCTCAATAGGTACACATAATGGCCCCATCGCAAGTTTTTTAACTAATATTCTCACAGAAACGTATAGTAATAAAAATGAGTTTTACATTCAGGACTCTTTCAGTTTCAGCTCTTTTATTATTAATTTAAAATTACCTATTAACTCTAAGCTCGTTAGTTTTGATGTAGTGTCTTTGTTGAGAAACAAATATATATATATATATATATATATATATATATATATATATATAATATATATATATATATATATATATATATATTATATATATATATATATATATATATATATATATATATATATATATTAGATAAATATATATTATATATTAAATTTCAAACCTATCAACGAATCAACGAAAGGATATGCAACAGACGAATGAAAGGAGAACGATACATTTCGATTATCTCAGCGCATGCACCAACGGAAGAGATGGATGAAGATATCAAGGATGACTTCTACGATGCCCTACCTAGAAAGAGAGATGGATACGATGCCGAAATAAAATATGCGCATACTCTGCGAGGACTTTAATGCTAAAATAGACAAAGAGCCTAGCCTATATGCCACAATAGGTAAACACAGCCTCCACAATATATCCAATGACAATGGCTTATGACTCACAGAAACTGCAGCAGCTAATAATATGCTAATAAAGTCAAACATGTTTCCGCAAAAAGACATCCATAAGTAAGCCTGAGTCTCAAACGACCATATTACGCAAAAACCAAATTGCGCACAATTACGCACAAATACAATAAAACAACAATAAACCCACAATGGAACATGGACGAAATGCACAAATACAGAGAAACAACAAAACTATAGAGAACAACTTGAATAAACCTTGAACTCTGAAAGAGAATACAATGATATAGTACAGCTATAGGAAACGATTGCCGAAATAATAACCAAGACATCAGACAAGATCTTTGGAAGGAGTACACAGAAGAGGGCAAAAACGTGGTATGAAGAGGAATGTCAGAAACAGCTGGAAAAAAGGAACATCATCAGGTCTCTTTATTCTCAATCTTACGTCCTATATTTCAATAGCAGTATCTCTAATGATACTGGCTATCTTCTTCCAAAGTGTATTAGGACTTGCTTTCATGTTCCAACACATTTTTTCTAATATTTTTGCGCTGAATAGACCTTCTTTCTCATCTTTTAACATCGACTACTTGGTGGTCCTCTCCGATACTTTGATTTGGTTTCACTTTTTTACTTCGATGTCCAGTACAAGCAACTTATGTTGTTGGCTTACTGTCTAACTAACTATTACCTTGCAGTCTTTAGATTTATGTATATGTTCTTTTCTTGTCGTGAAATAATCTATTTGGGATTCATTTTGTCCACTTTTGTATGCAACAAGTTGAATTTGTCTCTTTTGAAAGAATGTGTTTACAATGGACATATCTAGTTCTCTATGTATTGATTCATATGCTGCCTTGGATTTGCCCACATGTGCATTAAAATTATCTTCTATTATAACTTTCGTTTCCAATGGAATATCACTCAATATGTCTCCTAGTTGATCATAGAAAGCTTTTATTTATTTCTCACCCAGCTCTGTTTGAGGAGCCTACAGGCACATAACATTCAAAACTTCTTTATCAAGTACAAATTTCACTGACCTTATTCTATCACTCGTCTTGCAACTTATACTACTTTCTCTTTTATTTTACTATATATATATATATATATATATATATATATATATATATATATGCCCCATAAGTCATAATAGGCACTACCAAGGTTCGATATATTGCCAGTTTCGTTTCTTATTTAATAAATATATTTAGACCATAGTAGAGAGTTTAGAATGTTAACCGCTTTTTTTCTCTGCTGCGTTCTGTTTCCGATGTCTCTTTTGGTAGTGCCTTCTTTAGATATTATAGATACGAGATATTTATATTCCTTGCATGTTATTGTGTTTCTAATTTCTAACTCTGGATCTTCTTTATCATCTCCTATTTTTAGATACTTTGTCTTTGACATATTCATATTGAGGCCCCATTTTTCATAGTCTTTCTTAAGTTTTCTAAACATGTAGTCCATGTCTTTGTCATCATTCGCTACGACTACCTGATCATCTGCGAAAAAAGTTGTTAGACATTTATCATCGCCTATGTCTATTCCCATTCCAGATACTTGTTTCCTTCACTGCTCTAGCAATGATTGAATATATATTTTAAATAAGGTCGGAGATAGACAACATCCTTGTTTAAGCCCCTTTGTTATTGGAAATGATTCAGATATAAAGTTTTCTTCTTTAATGACACTTCTTGCATTCATATATATATATTTGCGATAGCATCCACATACTCTCTACTGAGACCTACTTTCGTCAATGTTTGAAACAGTTTTTTCAAAGGTACCGTATCGTATTCCTTCTCTAAATCTAGAAACAATAGGTGGGTAGATAGATTTCCTGCTGCAGAACGAATATACCATCAGTGCACGATCTTCCTGCACGAAATCCATTCTTTTCTTCTATGTCTTCGTATTCTGATTCTATTCTTTTTTTTTTATTATTCGACCGTACAACCTCCCCACTGAGCTAATAACAGTTATTCTCCTATAATAAACACGTAAAGTGCCAAGCGAGACCAACGTGGTCGCGCTCACTTTCTTGTACTTCGGCTACGCGAGACCATCATGGTCTCGCTAGGCCGACTATTCGTTTTTGCCCCACGAGACCACATTGGTGCTTCATATATCTACTGTGCTTATGGAAACGAAAAGTAGTGGGCCTGAAATGTTCGAAAGTGCATTGGGCCCATGTCGAAGCAGCACCAATGCGGTCTCGCGTGGCTGTAAAATCTTCTTTTGTTTTGAATAAAAAATTAACTAAAATTTTACATCTTTTATTGGTAACTAATAATAATGGTTATACATACTACAGCACTTTATAAAAAATAAATTTTAATTAATTTTGGTAATTGTAAGGAAATAACCAACTTACATTAAAAGGTAAAAAATATTATTTGGTAACCTTATGTTTATCAAAAAAGCAATCTAAACAAAAATGCTTAGAGCAGGCTGAGCACTTTAGGTCTGATTGGGGTGTTCTGTTGTTTGCTTCTTTTCTTCCAGATTCGTTATATATTTTATGAAAACATACATTACATCTACGTCTTCCGGATCTACCTAGTTTTTCTAACCTGTGTTCTCTGGCTGGCTGGTCAATGTCTTCAATGTTTATGTTTACATTTTCCTCCTTGATGCCGAGTAAACTCGTAATAAGTGATATTCTGAAACCAGTAATAGTCATCTTTTCGTTAGCAATTTTCTGATGCATTATATAAGCGTTTACAAGAGCTGTACCAGTTATTAGTTCAATAAAAAGTTTGCGGTACCATTTAAAACTTTTACGTAGTGAACTGTTATAGCTTTTGCTTTGGTCTGATAGATCGATGAATGACTTATATTTATTATACTCCATAACATTTTTTGGTTTTTGAATTTCCTAGCCCCTTTTGTTTATTGTAATCATTTCGTCGGTATATTTTGTACTTAGTAAAAGTACATCTCTTTTATCTTTCCACTTTTGAACAATTATTCCTGTGTTACTTTCTTCAGCTACACTTTCGCCCCTTTTAAGTTTTTTTTCTATCACGTTCTTGGGATTTAATTTCCTGTTGGAGCGTAAAGTACCAATTAAATTGGTATGCCGATCTAGCAAATTTTGAGCTAACGTGACAGATGTATAATAATTGTCGGTACAAAGAGTACGACCACAGTCCAGCAAATTGTTTGTTAACTTTATAACTATTTTGGAAGGTACACTTTGTTCTTTATCAAACTCTTTTCCGCAATAAACACTAAAATCATAGGTGTATCCACCTTCTAGGCAAAGCTTGAAAATTTTAATACCAAATTTGTGCCTTTTGTTACTTATATATTGTTTAAAATTTAAGCGACCCCTAAACGGAACTAGTGTTTCGTCAATACATAGGTATTCACCAGGAACGACATATTTTTGAAAAGATTCCTGTAATTTTGTAATCACTGGTGTTATTTTTTGGAGTCATCATCGGAATTTACAGAATTATCGTTAAAGTGTAGCATCTTTTGCAATATTTGAAATCGATTGCGAGATAGAATTTTACGAATATAATTCTGAAATAAATCATTGTTGGACCAGTACATTGGGACATTAGAATACTGGCATAGACCCATCCATAATACAACACCAATAAATTTACGAATTTCTTCCGGAGAAGTATCATGCCAACGTGTAATACGCGAGTTTGGATGAATATTTGTTTCAACTTGTTGTTGAGCATATCTGTTAGTTTCTGTAACCTAAAATAGAAAAGATACGTTTTATAAAATAAATTAACCTACTTCTATAATATTACCATCATATTTACTAGATCGTCGTTCAAGAATAAGCAGTAAAACTCATATGGTCCTTTGTTATAATAGTTCTCGTATAATTCAGGCAGAAATCCATATTCTTGCAAAGTAAACGAAATAGCTCTTAAATTTTGCCCTGTTACTGGATTCCAAGTAATCGTAGGTAAGTTTAATTGTTCACTTTCTGTTTCATTTGATTCCATTACACTAAACAATTTAATTACTTCCTCTATTGTTTTGTCTACAGAACAATTACTAACTGAAGATGAAGTAGAAGGTGCATTATTAACTGTTGTTTCTCTCCTTTTTTTAATTACAGGTACGTCACAATCTGAATCACTCGAATCACTCGAATCAGATAAATCTGGTATATAATTATCTGAACATTCACTAGAAAAATTAACTTCTTCATCTGACATAATTTCTTGCCAAAGTTCTTCTAATCTTTTGTGTTCCTTTTCGTAACTATCCATAACGAGAACGCGGTAGATGTTATTCGTAAGACTAACAAAACGCAACTACAGATAAATAAACTTTTATCGGTACTCGGCAGTTCGCAGACAACGTCATAAAACCTGTCTGCGCTTGTATAAAGTGCTGACGCAATGCGGTGCCACATTGGTCTCGCTGGGCAAAAATGTGAAATTTAGAATTTCTGGCCTTCCGGGACCTACGTGGCCTCACACTTTTAATATTCTCTCTATTGAGCTAAACATTTTTTTGAATGCAAAATAATTATTTATATTTCAGAAAACGAGTATTACAAACAAAAATCCGAAAAAAAAAAGAAGTGGGCCAGTCGTGTCCTATTTTTACATTCTATTGTGGCACTTTAGTTGTTAAAGCATTTGCGTTTATCCCCTTTCTTGAATATTGAGCTAATTTATTAAATATTCCAATCATCAGGGATATTTTGTCCTTTTAAGCATTTGTTAAATAGTTGAACCAACATCTCACGTAATATTTTTGGTCCATACTTTATCAACTCAATTGAGATGTCTCCAGGTCCTGCTGCTTTACCGTTTTTCGATCTTTTGAGGGCATCGTTTAACTCTTCGGTTGTTCTCTCAATTATTTGTGTGTATTCGGATATTTCTTTCATTTCGATCTCTTGGAATTTACATCTATCCTCTGTTAGTAAGACCTCATAATGGTGTTTCCGATCTATTAACTGTAAGTTAGATTTTTCCGGTCCTTTTCTCCGGAGAGACTCTATCACCTTCCATACTTGCCCAACTCTTGTTCCACCCATGCACCTATCCGCCTCTGCACATCTTCGATCCTACATCTCATTTTTACTTTTCAGTACTTTTTTTTACATCTCGATTTAATTTTTGATATATCTTGTAATCTTCATCCTTTCTCGTTGACATTAATTTCTAAACAGTTTTTTTTGTGTTGACTAAACCTTGCATATTCTCCCACAACCATTCTTGATTTTTTGTTTCATGTTTGTCTTTATAACCCAAAGCTTCACTTGCAGCCTCATGAATGCAATTTAAGTTGTTGGTATAATTCTTCCGCTGATATATTTTCTCGATCCACATTTTGTAATTTTGTGGCCAGTCGTAATTTGTAAAGAAATTTCGTTGAATCTTCTTTAAGCTTTCTAGGTTATATTTAGGATATATTACTTCTTGTCCCTTTTCTATATTCTGAACCTGAGTGTTATTGTTTTTACGATAGTTAACTATCACGTTGGCCATAAGTAAACGATGGTCGGATCCACATTCTGATCCACGGTATACCCTTACGTCATTTGTTTTCAGTTGGGAAGTTTGACGTTGGATTACATAGTCGATTATCGAGCGAAGATTCCTAGTAGGTTGTATCCATGTAAATTTGTGTATGTCTCTTTGTTGAAAAAATCCTTTCATAATTTTGAGAGACATTGTTTCACAAAAATCTCCATGACGCATTATGTTGTCATTGGTTATTTGTTCCCCATATATTCCTACGACTCTGTTATTTTCTTCTCTCCCTACTTTGCTGTTTAAATTTCCTAATATAAACATTTCACAGTTGTCTTTAATTTCAGAGAGTATTTCATTCATATTGTAGAAATCGTCTTTACTTTCTAGATCTGCATCTTTATTTGGGGCATACACTCCGACAATTACGATGTTGTGCCCATTCTTTTTCATTTCCAGTATCAGGAGTTGTTCATTTACTTTAGTCCACGATTTAACCACTATCAGCAATTATACCAACTCTATTTCTAGTGTTACTTTTCCCTATATACCACAACTTGTATCCTTCACCTAGTTCACACTTTTTCACTTCACACTCTTACCTGTAAGACTTCCAAGATTCTCAGAAACTATTCTAATTTTTCTAACCTGTAATGGTGTTCTGCTGAGTTGGTCTTTTTAATATTAAGATTTTTGGGCGTTTGATGCCTAAATGCCTTTTCTATCAGCATCATATCCTGCACGATTTAGCCAACAATGCAACCAAAGTGCAGTATTACCCCACACCTGCTTGCATTTTTCTGTATAGGCCAGGAAATCTACTGTAAGGACTACCCTATAAGCCAGTGTATTTTTGCTCGTATCCCGCCGCTACTTTATTCGACACACAGCCAAATAAAAAGTGTAATAGTCATAAAGAACAAAAACTTTGTTTTGTGACTATTAAATAACACTTTATATCAGTTGATTGGTAAACATTCAGGATGTCAAAATCATTTTATTAAAAACCTTATTAGTGCCACCAATGGCAGGGCGGTATAAATATTTAGGAATATCTGAGCTGTTCAAACAAGTTTACACCGGTGCAGAGCTTGAAGCGTTAATTACCCTCACTAGATATACACTGAGGCAGTGCAATGAAACTTCAAGAAAATACGTATGTGGGCCTTGTTGTATCTATCTGTCCTTTGATCTAGACATATTTGTTTGTATACATTAAGTGAGTCTTACAATAGTTTATTGAATAAATATTTAATGCATATATGTATTATTTGTTGTCAAATGTTATGTAGAAAATAATAAATGCAAAATAAAATTTAAAAACAGAATTTTAGTATAAATCTGTTCGTTAGAATTAGCTGCAAGTAAAGTTAGGACAGTTATGCTGATCATCAACATCCGGAATGGATAGACACCGTAAGAAGAAGAAGAATTAAAAGGGCGGAAGTCCATTTTCACAGTAGGTAAATGGAGGTATGCAGCCAATAATACACTTAAAAGTATTATCCAGAGATATGTAAGAGACATACATACTCTCTTACATATCTCTGGTATCATCTTTCGAATGGTGCTTATAGGTAGTTGTCCAGGTAATATTACTAAAATTGCAAGTCGTATGTTCACTATGATATTTGTTGCAAATAGCCCTATGTGGTACGTCGGTATTTCTTGCATGGCACACTGATTCTTAAAATGACGGTAGTCCAATCTCTATGGACAACCGCCTGTCAGCTGTGCAAAAATTGAGGTTAAAAGCTAATGTTTTTGCATGGTTTATGGATAAAAGTAACTTTTATCTTAACTCTTATCTCTTTATCGAAATTAATATGATAATAAAGAATAGCCAGAAATGTCTGAATTAAGAGCAATGAAGATCGTAAAAATGTGTTTACAAGAAAACAATAAAGGAAACTGAACTTTTTTCTGTGTACTGTGAAAATCTTTAAAATTTTGTACCTTTCCTTTCTACATATTAACTCACTTAAATGTACTAATGGTACATGGAGATTATGTCTAGATCCACAAAACTTAATGGTCAAATTGTACGAAAACCACAACTAGTCAAGACCATTGAAGAAGTGTGCTCCAATATGATCGAAAAAAAAAATATTTACTGTATTTGATTTGGCTGAAGGGTACCACCACTTAGAGTTTGATGAGAACTTCTCTTGAAAATGTAGTTTTGCTACACCTTTTGGTATCTACAGATATGTGGTTCTGCCTTATGGACTTTTAAACTCCCAAGACTTATTCCAGGAACTGTTGAAAGAAATTTTGGAGACTTGGAAAATGTCCAGATCGTACATGACGACATGATAGTAGCGGGTCAAGATAAAGAGGAACATGATAAAGCAATTGCATAAGTTATAAAAAGAGCTAAAGAAACCGGCGACAAATTCAATAAAATAAAATTCCAATACTGCCAGAGGCAAGTAAAATTTATGGGACAAGTATTCTCAGAGAAAGGTATGGAAATAGACCCAGATAGAGTTGAATCTCTTTGTAAATTGGAAAGACCAAAAGACAAAACTGAACTTAACTTCAAAATTGAACAAAACAAAGAATAATTGGAACCTTTAATTAGGTTAGAAAATATATCCCTAACATGGCAGAGCATATTAAACCTTTATGTGAACTTTTAAAATCTGACGTAGAATTTAAATGGCTTCCATTACAACAAAGGTGTTTTGAAAACTTAAAAGGAATAATTACTAAATCTCCTGCATTAACGCCATTTGACCCAAAGAGGAAGATCATACTACAATGTGATACCTCCAAGAATGGATTAGGTTGCTGTATGTTCCAAGAACATGAGAATAAAATTTTAAAACTGGTAGTTTGTGCTTCTCAAAATATGAATGATCACGAAGTGAACTATAGCCAAACAGAGAAAGAACTTTTATCAATTCATTATGGCATCCAAAAGTTCCATGATTTCATTTATAAATCTATTGTTAATGTACAGACAGACCATAAACCAATTATATCTCTTATGACAAAACCTATATGTAAAATTGGATCTGTGAGATTACAATGATTGAGGTTGAAACTTCTGAAGTATTCCTTGAATACATTATATGTTTCAGGTAAAAATATCCATTTCGCAGACATGTTGTCACGTGCTAGTTTAAAAGTGCAGGAAAACGACCGTGAAATGATTGAAATGGTACTTTCTGTGAGCAAACATCTACCAGTGAGTATTGAGAAACGATCTGAATTAAGAGAATTCACGAGTAAGGATGAAACACTTTCAAAAATTTTTGACTACTACTTCAGTGGATGGCCAAAAGAGAATATACTACTAGCAAATTGCAAACCATACTATAAGCTAAAAGATAGCATCTTTGTTGAAGCTGGTATAGTCTTCCTTGAGGACAAAATTATAGTTTCTACAGCTCTGAGAAAGAATTAGTACTACCAACTTAGGAATTGTTAAGCCCCCAAAAACATCTATAAATACTTCAAACAATCTTAGCCCCAAAAGGACCAACAGCTCAAAATCAGGTCGTCTAATCAAACCCCCCCATAGAATGGACCTTTGAGGGAAAGATGTTTACCTATGTATTACTAAACCGAACATAGCCGTTAGACGTGTGGTGTCAACTGTCAAGGTTAATGTCATCTATCAAAAAGATCATCTGTAAAAATATAAGTTTGTATTTAGGTTACAATAAACGATTATAAAGCTTATCCAATTATTAAAACATCCTAATATATGTGGATATAATAATTCTAAATAGTACTTACACAATTGTTGTGAGGTGTAATATCTTGCAGAGTTTAACCTACTTTTCCATGCCTAATAAGAAGAGCTTAATTTTTAATAAAACATTTAAGGAGTATCGCAATAATTAAAGCATTGATATTATTCAGACATTTCTAATGTTCACTTTACTTATGTGCCTGACTTATGAAAACCATAAAACCTACTGTGAGTTAAAGCCTGTTAAGTTTAATTATGTTGCCAATGGAAATTTCTCTATGGACGAAAAAACTGAGAGTGAAAACATATTTACTAAATCTTATTGTAGTAGATATTCAGACGTTGCCAATGAAAATTTCTCCCTGGATGAAGAAATTGAGAGTGAAAACATATTTGATGAACTTTTTTGTAGCAAATATTCTGACAACTCCATGGATGACATTACATATGAACCAGACGATAGCAGTGTTAGTGATATTGTGAGCAAAATACAATCATTATCTGTGTTCAAGAATATGATTAGAGAAAGATGCTTTCCAAAAAACTGAATATGGATAACAGTATAGAAGTAAACAACGGAAATAAAACAAAAACAGTTGTAAAGAAAACTAGAAAGAGAAAGCAGAAGCCTTTAAGTGGGAAACGTAACGTAACGAAGGAGAAGAACTATTAGGAGATGTAGGTTTTAAAAACAAATTGAAAAAAGCTAAAGAAGTAGGTCCGTCGTACAATAGATTATGTAGGTTTAAATTTACTACTAATATACAGGATACTGTTAGAACTCAAACATTTAATGGTTTCTGGAACATCCAGACAGACTGGGACCATCGAAGACAATTTATTGCACAAGCAGTTGATGTGTGTACTGTTAGCAGAAGACGTCCAAGAAATGACAATCAAAAGGAGCGAAGATAGCATTCTTACACTTACACTCGCGTCTCAAATGAATCTAACAAGGGTGTGCAATTCATTTTTTTTTACCTACAATTGCCATCTCTAAGAATATAGTCAGAAATTCAATAAAGAAGAAAATTAATGATGCGGCTGGGTTTGTAATCAGTCACCTATACCTAACCAATACCAGAAGAGGCAAAACAATTGCTTATGGAACACATAAATTGTTTTCCAAAAACTAGTCATAAGTCATTATTGTCGCAATAGGTCTGCAAGAGAATATTTAAATCCAGAAGTAGGCGTAACAATAATGTACAAATTATATTTAGAGTGGATTAATGAGAAGGAATATGCAAAAGAACTTGACGTATAGAAAAGTATGTACCGGGAATTTTTTTCTACCGAGTTCAACCTTCATTTCAAGCCCCCTATTGATACATAAATATGGTATCTGTGACAGTTTTGAAAATAAGCGAAAAAGGCAGATACTAATGGAGTTGAAGATATTTTAAAGAAAAAGGCAGATCATTTGAATGGCGCAAACGTTAAAAAGGTAAGATGAAATAAGATGCAAGCAGAATTTACAAGAAGTCATAGCAATGATGAATTTGCAAAAATGCCTTCTCACACCTATTTTAACTATGAAAAATCGTTTTATTTGAAGCAGTTTATATGGATCTGCAGTTCTTTAAAACCTCTTATTGTTTATGAGCTGAAGAAAAATGATCATTTATTATGATGACCATAAAAAAATGACCATATTAATGACCAAAAAAGTCCATTTATTAATAGGAAACGGAACAAAGACAATGAACCCTTTCGATCCCCTAAAATTGTGCACTTAAAAGTCAAAACAGACCACCCTGACATTATGTTTTATAAAACAACGAAAACTTTAAAATTGTCAGTTTTAAAAGGAAAATGAGAAGTTCTCTCGATGGTCTCCTACCAAAAATATTGAATCAAATAAATAATGCTCTTCATGTTCCGAAGATGATAAACTGCTTTTTAATTTTGAGTTTTGTATTATTTTTATAATGTTGTTCTGATTATAAGGTTCTTTTCCTAATAAAATCATACCAAAAGGGCGGTTGTCCTGTTTTTTATTAATAGAACAAGAAAGGTTGTAGTTCTAAATTATTTATTATTTCAATATAAAACAACTTAAACGCCGATTATGCTACTCTAAAAAAAATACAAGGCATGCTTTACCTCTTTCCTTTTCCATTGTTCTCTGTCTGTCGCTACAGTCATCCATCTAGAGCCCACGTGCTTCTTGATATCATCTGCCCATCTCATTTGGGGCCTTCCTCTGCTTCGTTTATATTCTCACGGTCTCCAACTTATAAGAATTTTGTTCCATCGGTCTTCTTTTTGTCTTATATTGTGTCCGGCAAATCTCCATTTCAATTTTGCAACTTCTTGTCTAACATCCCTCACTTTTGTTTTCTCTCTTATCCACTCGTTTCTCTTCTTATCCATTAGTCTTATGTGCAACATTTTTCTTTCCATTGCTCTTTGGGTTTTTATGATTTTGTCCATGTTTGCTTTTGTAGATGTCCACGTTTGGGAACCATAAGTAAGAACAGGGAGTACGCATTGATTATATACTTTGGTCTTAAGATGCTGTGGATATCTTTTGTTTTTAAGAATGTAGCTTAGTTTGCCAAATGCCGTCCATACAAGTCTAACTCGTCTCTTGATCTCTGCTGTTTGGTTCTCTTTGTTAAGTTTTATAGTTTGATCAAGATATATATAATCCTTAACTTGTTCTATTTCATCTTGTCCGATTCTCATTGTGATGTCTTCATCTGTATTTGTTATAGTTTTGGTCTTGCTGTAATTCATATTAAGGCCTATCTTTCCAGCTTCTACGTCCAGTTCTTTCATCATTTCAAATAATTCTTCTTTTTTATCAATTCACAAATTTTTATACCTTCGCTTTCCCATTCTAATCTTTTAAAAGTATCTTCAAGAGATTGAAAAGTTTCGGTGATATTGTATTACCCTGTCTCACGCCTCTACTTATTTGTAATGATTTTGTTCCTTCATATACTTTAATTGTTGTTTTGGCTTCCTTATATATATATTGGTTATTAGTTCCGTATATCTGTGGTCAATTCGGCTGTTAATCAAAGAACTTTTCACTGCCCAATGTTCGACACTGTCGAAAGCCTTTTCGAAATCTAGGAACACCATATATAGACGAATGTGGTATTCATTTGCTCGTTCTATAAGTATTTTCATACTTAGTAAATGGTCACTTGTGCTGAATCCCTTTCTAAAAGCAGCTTGTTCTTTCGACTGGTATCCATCGAATTTTGTCGACAATCTATTGGTTAAAATTTTTGTTAGGAGTTTATACATTACATTGAGGAGTGTTATAGGACGGTAGTTTTTTATATCTGCTTTATCCCTTTCTTGTATAGGATAATGGTTACTGATTCCTTCCAGTTGTTTGGGATTCTTTTTTTCTTTTAATATCTTGTTAAAAAGGGAATGTATAGTATTAATTACCACTTTTCCACCATATTTCAGCATCTCTGCAGTTAATCCATCTTTCCAGGCAATTTGTTGTTTTTCATTTCTTTCAGTGCCTTCTTTATTTCTCATTTGCTTATTTCGGGCTGCAGCTCTGAGTTGACATTTTTTATTTTGACCTTAAGTTGGTTTTTAATTTCTTCTGGTGGTTCCTTTCTTGTTTCATATAATTCTGAGTAGAAATGGTGGATTATATTTATGATGTCATCTTTAACGTTTATTTCTATTCCATTTACATCTTTTATTTTGTTTATTTCTAACTTACCTAATTTCGGCTTTCAGCATTTCATATTTTTGTGGTTTTGTATTACTTCTTCTATTTTTATTTCTTGTTCTTTTCTCTTATTTTCTTTTATCATTCTGCTTATTGTTTGATTAATTTCTACATATTCTAAAGATTTCCTTTTGCCTTCTTCGTTCAGCTTCCTTCTTTTATCCATAAGCTTCTTTGTTTCTGTTGATATATAGTTGTTCTTTTTTAGTTCCTTCTTTGCTATTTCTTTTCCTGATGTAATCATTGTTGCTGTAAGTATGTTGTCTATTTCGTCTATATCTTTATCGTCACTGTCTAATCTTTGGGTAAGTTGTTCTTTTAATAGATCTTTGTATATCTCTTTATATTACACTAGTTTGTTTCTATCTACTGGATTCCAGTTTCTACTTATTTTTCTTTTCATCTCATAGTTATCGTCAATACTAATTTTTGCTCTGACCATCCTGCGATCGCTTGGTGTACAAATTAGAAGCACTAATTTTGACTTGCTGCAAAACAAAGTGAATGTAACTTCCGCTCTTTCAATTCGAACGAACAGAAATGTACTCTAGATAGAAGATATTATTTTGATATTAATTGATGTTACACAAAGACTGTCTAATTGTATTCTAAATTTTCGCATCTTTTCCGTACGTTAGCATGGCAGAATGCTATTTCTCATATACAGAAGATCTAAAAACGAATGAGGGAGTTAGATGTTCATGTTCTATAATCGAACCCATAGTGATTACATTAACAGGCGACAACGGCAGGGATAGTATGAGTAATGATAATCTCCCTTAAATATACATATTAAGCTAGGAAAATTGTTAAATATAAATACTAATGTAAGCAAAAACTATTATAATATATTATTAGTTCTGATGAATCTAATTGCAAGCTAATATTCTACAATTAGCGAATAGAGTCTACAATAAGATGATCTATTATTTTTACTGTAAGTCTGTCTTGGTGATTTCTAGGTGTATTTGGAACAATAATTTAAAAATGGAGTTACTACTACAAATATGATAATAACTAAGATGGTGAAATGATTGTGAAAAGTAATAGTTTTACCTATCTAAAATCAGCCTCTTTCAAGTTCCTGCTAGGAGTAGGAGTAAAATACCAAAGAAGATCTAGAAGAAAGCAAAGAAAATGATAATAATAACGAGCAAATGTTTAGTATTCGACTCACTAAATACGTCCGTGGATCAGATCGGCCGATAGATGAGTAGTAGCAAGGTTCATGTTCAACATTACACTCTGACATTGGCATGACAAAGATTATTATAACTTACATTGATAAATTAGAAATGAATAAATTTGCACTTATAGTATTTAAATTTACTCGTTAGAATAAATTAAGCAAACAGCTTAATTTGTTTACCAATACACTTATATTGCTAGCTGCATATTTTTATAGTATGATTTAATGTAAATATTATGTATATCTATATGTATGTTTATACTTTCCAAATAGAACAAACAACAAGTCCAATATAAAATTGTGAGCTATGAATATTCTACACAATTATAGGCTTGTACGAATTTAAAGATATTGGTACCAAAGTTTGATACAGATTAATTATTCTTTTATCTAAACTAAATATTTCTTTACCAGACATGTTTGAAATTAACTTAATTAATTGTTATCTTTTTTGTGACTATATCCATCCAGTGTTATTTGTGCAATATGTATTTCTTGTTTATTTTTGCAGTGTTATTTTTATTTAATTTCATTGAAAGATTTCTGTCAAACATCAAGCTATTTGCTTCTTTCTATTTTACTTACCCACTCTATATGCATACTCACATATTTTTCCATTGATCCTAATGCATATCCATATATTTCATTATTGACTTTATCGAATTAAGGCCAATTTTGCTTCAATCTGAATAATGTTATTACTTTAATTTTTAAATGTTCTTCTTCCATCATTTCAATTACAGCCAATAGTGACTGGCATCATGGAGCAATACGGAATTCTTCTCTGATTCTGAATTTGGTATCCAATGGATTCTGTTGCTGCCCCCTCTAGGTACATTTTTCTATTGTGGTAATGTTCTTTGCTATTATTGAATTGTTTAATTTAAACTTTTGCTCCAGTCTATTTCTATTTAATTCTTTCACAATTTCTTGTTTTAGGCTCTTTAGGTTATATCTCTTTCCTGGTAATTTCACCACTTCATATTCTTCTTTTAATTTTTGTGATTTCACTACTCCAAATGTGGTCTTGATCTTTAATAAATGCCACAAAGTGATCTTAATTACTGCCACAAATAGCGCCTCTGTATACTCGTCCATATTGTAAAATCATGTTTATCTTTTGTATTAAGATTGTGTAGTCCATGATCCACTAGAGAATGCTCTTATAACTAGGGTGACCATATGTACTTTTTTTAGTAGGACAGTACTTTCTTTTCAAACGCTGTCCTATTGTACTTTAAAATTTATGAAGTACACCTAAATGTACTCTTTTTCTTAATTACACAAAATTAAGTCCTACTTTTTGTCCAAACAAAATATAATTATGATTCGAATTGATGCCCTCACTATTGATTACTTTTTACCGACACTTTTCATCGTTTTTTTATATTATTTTGTGCTGTGTGGAAAAATAAACAATTTCATCATGTCACCGCCTAGAAAAAAATTGCATTTTAACGTCGAGTTGCAAGCAGAGTATCCTTTTATGAAACAAAAATCAAATGTTTCAACGCATATTGTATTTTGCCAAGTTTGTAAAAGTGATGTTGATATTTCTAACAGTGGTCGCAGTAATATCAAACAACATTTGTCAAAGAAAAAACACATGTTGGCTACTAATGCGAACTCGGAGAGCAGCAAATTGCAAACCTTTGTTAAAAAAGAAAATTTAAGTTTTGAAAATATGTTGATTGCTGCAAGGAAGGTACTTTTGCTTACCATAAAATTAAGCATTGGCAAAGTTTCAGATCCTTAGACTGCACGTCAAAACTAATTGTAAGCATGTTTGAACCTAAATTTGCGGCAGCTCGAACCAAGACTTCGAAAAGAAAATTTCGTCACCATTACAATCGATTCGTCGAATCATAGAGAAATTAAAGTTGTACCCTTAATAGTAAGACATTTTGATGGAGAAAATGGTGTCCAAGTAAAATTACTTCAGCTACTTACCGACTTACCTGGTGAAACATCAGAGCAGTTAAAAGATTACGTGGTCAATGTTTTGAACCACCATAATTTACTACAAAAATTCATCGGAAATGTCTGCTAATACTATAAATACAAATTTTGGTGGAATGAGAAAAAAAGGACTGAATAATGTATTCAGCAAATTAAATGCTTCTCGTGGTAAACCCGTGATTGGAATTGGTTGTGTGGCACAAATTTTTAAAAACTGTTTACAAAATGCGACGGTCGTCTTACCCATAGACATCGAGGTTATTGCGGTCAAGATTTTTAAGTATTTCTATATTTTTACAGTCCGAGTAGAGAAATTAAAACAGTTTTGCGATTTTGTTGATATCGAGTACAAAAAATGTTGTCGTTTTTAAAAACAAGATTTTTGAGCCTAATGCCAGCCATTGAACCAATTATACAAATGTTCGAACCCTTGAAAGCATATTTTTTGTCGATTGATAATTGTCCAACAGTTCTAAAACAGTTTTTTCAAAACCCAATCAGTGAAGCATGGATGTGGTTTGTGCATAACATTGCGTCTCTCTTCCACAAAGTGATTTTAGATGTAGAAGATGACAAAATCGAACTTATAAATAAACTTCAAAATCGCTTAAATATGTTATTTTTGCCGCTTAAAGTAAGAGAGTCCCTTTCAAAACTTGAAAATATGGAAGACCTTGACCTTAGTGTGAACTATCGGGATATCTTTATCACGCATGTTAAGCAGTTCTATTCAAATTGTGTAACATATTTGAAAAACTGGAGTGAAAATTTTAATAAACTAAGGCTATTTGGATGAGTTAACTTGAAAAAACAAGTTTCTTGGGCTGAAATTTTATCGTCGTGTGAGGCTTTCAAAGACTAAGTAGGTCCGATATTGAATCAGAACGAACTGTTTGATGAAGTTAGTCTAATACGAAACCTACGTTACAGAAAATAAAATCACAGATTGGAATTCGAAAAATATTTCTACCGAAGATTGTAGCATTTTCAATTTCATTGATTCTTTTAAGTATATTGAAGTCCCCTCGTATACGAAATATTAAAATCACCTTATATATTTTTGATAGATCTAAAAATATTTCGTACGTATTTAAACCCAAATATCTTTTCATTTCTTTCTTAGGTCGGCCAAGTTGAAATAAACCATTTTAGAGTTGTTTATTTATTTTAACTTCCTCGGCAAATTCTTGTTTTATTAAAAGCCGCAATTTTAATGCGTCGCAAAAGGATATGTACGTTGTTTCGTGGTGTCTTGTTATGTCAGCGTTTGTATGTATATGCGTTCAATTTTAATAGAATTTCTTGACTCTCGTAGCAGCTATCAAGAGCGGTTCAGCGTTATGTCCAAATTCACGTCGAATTTGTAAAGTATTCTGTTTTCGTCTTTTGTTATGAAGAATATGTAGCAGTTTGTTATTGGTATTGTGGCAGTAAATGCTTCAATTATTAATGTTTTGAGTAAGGATTGGAGGACATCCTCGTTTTTTTTTTGTTCCTGCTTTTATCCAGGCATTTTGGCAGTTTGGAGATGGAGGTTTTCGTGATGCAGAGAGAGTGGAGCCCTCAGTTCCAGTTATGGTTTCAGAAACTTAAGTGTGATCATGTGAATTAAAGGTAACATTTTGTTCAAATTTTAAACTAAAGACAGACATTTTTTTTATAAAATAATAATTGCTTTCGTTGACATTTGAAATTGTAAATTTTAGGTTTTGAGTAAAGCTGTCAATTTGTGTTTAGTTTTTTTTTGAAATTTAATGTTAATTTATGACAGCTCGTTTTAGTATTTTTGATGTTGGTTTGTTTTGTTTTTTTTTAAAGGTTAACCTCCATGCAATTTTGTAAGTTTTGTAGCAATGGAGATTGTTAATGGATGACACATGTAAGTTTTTGAATTTTGTATTTCGCCATGTAACTGTTTGTGGTGACACATAAATAAAAGTTAAATTTTATTTTCTTAATTTTTTATTAATTTTTTTTGAGCTAACCCTTTTTGAGTTTATTTGAAAAAGATATGTTTTTTATGTTCTGGTTTTGTTTTCTAATTATTTCCCTAGTTACAACTAGTGGTTGTAATAGGCATAATTAGGCACCTCAAGTGGCGCCCTATATTAAATTCCTTGAGGTGTTTCTTGTTTATTTTTATTGTGTTTGTTCCAAGAGATTAATGACCCCTTTATTTCATTTTCTTGTGGTTGCCACATTCCAATGCCCTTATCTTTTACTTATCCACGACCCCAGCTCTCCTGCGAAACCCTGAGTGCCGTTCGCATCAGTAGCGATTATTTTGCTTGCCCTATCTCCACCCCCAATAGTTTTTTTCCCCCAATTTTCTATCTCCCGTATATAATGCCCCCTGTGGTAGGCAAAATATTATCGTTACAAGATCGATGGCTCGAAATCTTCCAAAAAGAAAGGGCTTTGAAAAATCTCAAAATTCTATGTGAGTTTGTTTTTTGTCTGCCGGGACCAGTACCTCGATTGAGCGGTTGTTCTCAAATATCAATAACTATTGGATCAACAAATCGCAGTTGAAAATATCTACTTTGGAAGCCATCATGCAAGTCTACACAAACTTCAAAGTTACGTGTAATGAAATGTTTCAGTTCTTAAAGAGTAAACCACAACTTCTGAAGGAAATTCATAGTTCCAAAAGATACGACTGGTACCAAAATGATCAAGATGTTCAGAAACGAACGTCGAAAGAAAATTAACTATTAAAATTTATTATACATTTGTTAGGTACTTATGTTTGATTAAAAAAATCGTTCTTATCATTGTTTCATTAAAGATTCGTAAAATTTTGACCAGAAAAATTTCCTAGAGCACTAGCAGTGTACATATTTTCTTAAAAATTATAAATGTACTTTTTTTTTTGTTGAAAAATTATGGTCACCCTACTTATAACGGACTTAGGATAAATACAACAAAGGCAAAGTTACTTGTGGTTAGTAAACAACGGCGCTATACAACTAATTGTCAATAATGAACTGATAACAAAAGTTAACCATTTTAAATACCTAGGATGTTGATTAAACGAGACACTAAATCCGGATGAAGAAATTAAAACTCGTACAGAAATTGCAAGAGGAGCATTTATGAAACTTAGATCTATTCTAATCAATTCTCAGCTGAACTTACAGCTAAGAATTAAGTTTCTAAATGTTATGTGTATCCTATATTACTGTACGGATGTGAAAACTGTATTACGAAGGTTACGAAGGAACATGATGAACAAATTATAAGCTTTCGAGATGTGGTTATATCGTAGAATGCTCAGAATATCATGGGTTCAACACATTTCAAACAGAGAAGTCTTTGAACAGAGTAGGTCAAGGTGAAGGTGACTTAATAAAGATGACAAAAAAGAGAAAACTCGAATATCTGGGGCATAATATAATGAGAGGAAGCAGATACAGGATAATGCAGTTGATACTCAACGGAAAGATCGACGGAAAAAGTGGAATTGGTAGGAAGAAATACTCATGGCTCCGAAATCTTCGTCAATGGACTTACTTATCAGCAGATGAATTATTACATGCCGCGCAAGATCGAGAACGATATCGGCAAATCGTCATGGAAGCTACCCACGCCTAAAACTTGGGCACGGTACTCAAAGAAGAAGAAGTCCATGATATATTTTAGATCTCGTTAATTTTTTTTCTTTCACAAATATAGGCCGTCTGGAAAAAGAAAAAGAGGTAGATCTCACGCTCATGGAATGAAGGAATTAGAAGAGCGATGGAATCGAGAGGTTTGGAGAAGCAGCATGCCTTGGACCGGCAGTATTGGTGGAGCAGAACGGGAATACGGGGATAGCTGTCTCCAAAATGTATTGTATTTACACGTTGGATTAATGTCAAACGTCAATAAACTTATTTTAACCTTTACTTGTGGCTTAGTCCCATTAAAATAGTGATTACTTGAAAATGTCACAAAAAAGAAGCTTCAAAACAATAGATAAGAGAAAGGGGTGTTTCAAAAATGTGGTCAGCCTTACAGTGGCCATCCCACATTCGATGTACGGTACGTGCGACAGTCAACTGCGCGCAAGTAATAGAGGGTCGTTTTAGTTGGTAGGCAGGATAATAGATACCTGAATCTTGGGCACTGCTCTCCTTAGTACTTTAAATTAAACTAAAACCCAAATTTTAGGCACTCAAAATGACAAAAAGACTCAGACAAATTCTGGGTGCGCCACTGGAGGGAACAAACTTATATCGCCTCAACACTTAACCCAATGTGTGGATTCCTCACCGAACGAACACAGATCACCTAACGTTGGCTTCAACTTTGGCGCCAACGTTGGATCCCATGTGTGGAGCCGGCCTTAAGCCGGCCACTCACGATACAGCGGCGTTGTTCAACTTCGTCGAGTTTGACGAATTGACAAGGATTTTGATCGTGTGTGACCGTGAATCCAATGAAATCGTACAATTTGACCGCAGACAGACTGGCCTTTCTGCTGCAGTACTGCAGAGTTGATCTCATCAATTTGTTGAGCGTGTGTGACCGTTTACAATTTGTCGATACTGCAAAAATACATTTTTTAACTGCACACTTGCTTTGATCATATTATAGAAAATCGACATGGCTTGATTTAGCGAGAATTTTTTAAGAGAGTTTTTTTAATTATATAAAAAACAAGAATGCTTAGAACGAATAAAAGGTAAAACGTATCACGATAGAAACGCCCGAGAACAGGCAATGGACATTCTAGTTTTAAAGTTCCAAGAAGTAAACAAAAATGCAAATGAAGAGTATGTAAGAAAAAAAATTAACAATTTTAGAACATCCTATAAAAGAGAATTAAAATTAGCATTGCAGTCCAGTAAATCGGGTGCAGGGGCAGACGAGATTTATTTTGCATCTAAATCTTGGATTCTTTGCACCAGAATCTACATTTTATTTTAGGTTTCTTTTTCGCTTAGTTATACACAAAGTAAGAGACACTAAAATGATTATTTGATTTAACATGGTCGAGAACCGAACAAATACTGCGGCGCAGTATGGTGTGTGGGCGCACCAGATATACCAACAAATTGAACAACGCCGCTGTCCGATTATGTCGAACGACACCGCTGTACCGTGAGTGGCCGGCTTTAGGTACAAAAGCAGCAATGCCAAGACACGCTCTATGTCTATGAACGAATGGGCAGTGGCGCACCCAGGGGGTTTGGTGGTTAACCCCTACCCCCAGGTACTATGATCCGACAGTGTTACTCATAAATTTTAAGGACTAAAAAGGAGTTAGCATAAAAAATTTCGGTGCCCAACCAAACCCCCCCCCCCCCCGCACAGGAAAATTCTAAGAATATGTCAATATATAGGAAAAGAATAAGGATAATAGGAAAAGAATATGTCAATATTTAGTACATAAATATTTTGTTATTTAATTGCATTGCAAACAACCGCTAGTAAGTCGTCAGAATGATCTAAACATGCATCATGTTCATGGTACAAATTCATTGTACCATGCCTCATGTTCGTAAAGTTTATACGAGCGCATTGTACCGCCGACGATAAAAAACAATGAATTCTCGAATCCTTGTTTATTTTTTATGTTTTGTTGTTTAATGAAACAGCACATTAATTCCAAATTGGACATGATAGCTGCCTAATTGCGCAAAGTGTTGTTTAGCAAACTTTGCGAAACTATTTAAAATTTGTTTAAAATTTAATCATTGCCTAGATTAAAATCATCACCCGAGTACCAAGCACAGCGATTTATTGTTGTTCGAAATAACTCAAACACTCGACATGATTTATCATTCTAATAAAACGATTTTAAACAGTGTCGGATCGGGAATTATATTTTAAAAACTTTTCTATTCACAAGATGAAAAGGTTTTTGATTATTAATGTTATGAATCTAAGTATAAAAAATCTTAAATAGACAATTAATATTATAAGGGTCGTAATGATGTTTATTAATAAAATTAAAATGGTTATACTAATAAAAATTTGTAGCTACTTATTTATATATCAGAACGGCACAGTATTAGTTGTCAATTAATTAGGCAATCAATTCTGCCAATTTTGGCTATTTCACCTCTCCATTTTTCGTCTGCTATTCATTGAGTGATTGCCGGTATAAACAATCCCCCACTTACTGACCGACAACTTCGAGTGGAAGGGTCGGTAAGAGGAAGGGCACCTTCTTGTCCTAGAAATGGAAAATCATTTCTAAAGGCGGACGAACCAGATACGGTCAACGGCGTGGATATGCATAAGTCAACGGGAAACCAATGCATTAAAAGCTCATAGAGCATCCCTAGTTAATAATCATGACTAACAATACAACCAAACACTCTACTGATCATGAAACTCGGAAAACAGGATCCGGCAAAGGAGGAAACTCACAAGACTGCAAGGCCTCACCGGTCGTCAATATGCGAAAACCTTGCAAAGAATCGACTTGGGATGTCAGAAGTCTACATCAAGCTGGAAAAGTACATAATGCCGTTAAAATGGAAAACAAACATAATAAACATCCTACAAGTTTATGCTCCAACTGCGGACAATCCAGAGAGAGATATTGAAACTTTCTACGAAGACCTAGACAACATTTTAAAATCCATTAAACCGCAAGATGTAAGAATTATAATGGAATACATTAACGCAAATGTTGGGGAAGAAAAAGTAGAAGAATGTACAGGAGAATATGGTCTGGCTAACAAGCACGAAAGTAGTGATAGGCTTGTCGAATTTTGCCAAAACAATAATTTTGTTATAGCTAATACATTGTCCAAAATGCCAAAGAGAAGACTATATACCTGGAAGTCACCAGTAGGTCAAAAAGAAGAATTGTAAGAAACCAAATAGACTATGTATTAGTTAGACAAAGATACAGGAATGCAATTATATCCGCAAAAACCTACTCAAGTACCGACATAGGATCAGATCACAACCCAGTAGTGACCAAAATTAGGCTCAAAATAAAAATAATATAACGAAGAACAACAAATGCAAAAATCGGTACAAGTAAATTAAGGAACTCACTCATAAGGCAAAGTCTGGCAGATGAAATCAACAAGAGATTAATGAATGTTAAAGAACAAATTCTGCAAAATACTGAGACGGATAAAAAATGGTTATTAATAAAGACAGGAATAGATAAAAGTTATAGCGTTTTAAATTGTAACCAGGAAATCTGCGTTTGTCTTTTAAAAAGGAATTTTAAAACGATCGATAATGTAGCAAGTTTTGTATTTAGTTTTCTAAGAAGTATTAACGCTGAGAATATTTTTTTGTCTTTATTTGCATTCAAATTCCCCAATTCTCTGTAAACATTGTGAGGTAAAAAGTAAAATGTCTCAAGGTTAAATTTGGGTTTACTTCGGCGGAAAAGTTAAATGTATGTTGTAAGTGTTGATATTCGAACTGGAAATGTTTCAAGGTTATTTGACGAGAGGTATTATGTTTGTTTAAGTTCTTGGGCAACTGGTTCCAAGACATGAGAGGAAGGTGGGCCTTTCAAACGGGCTTCCAACATTATATTGTCTCATAGGAGCTCTCCTTTTTCGATAAGGCCCGTTACTCGTAGCACAAATAGTACATTTCTTACACCAGTCTTTTACATCGTCCGAACTGTTCATCCAATAAAACCGTTCCCGAATTCGCTGAAGGGTCTTCTTCACACCAAAATGCCCTCCTGATGGACTGTTGTGTAACTGACGAAGTACTTCGGCTATTCTTCTCTTTGGGATCACCAACTGTCTTCTCTTCTCTGAACCGTCATCATTTTCCAGGACTCGTTTGAGCAAGCCATCTTCGATGATAAATGAGTCCCACTGGGCAAAAATGCGTCTTAATTACTGAGCATAGGTTTGATATTTCTTGCCAAGGTAGTCGACGGTTTTCCTCTTTTTATTTTCGGATTTTCTGTATAACTGGATCTCTCGCTTGTTCTTCCCTTATCTTAGCAGGCGTCCAGTGGTCGTTGACCATCGTTGTTCTTATCACTGCTGCTTCCTTGGATTCCGTTTTGTTGCAGTGAGAACACTCTGCTGGGGATGGCCTCCTGGAAAGAGAATCAGCGTTTCGGTGGCTAACTCCGGCCCGGTGCTCAATCTTGAAATCGTATTCTTGGAGTCGTTCGATCAACCTGGCTATCTGACCCTCTGGATTCTTAAACTGCATCAGCCACTTAAGGGCGGGATGGTCGCACAGTGTACGATTTGACTAATCTAGGTGGACAAATTGTTTTAGAGGAATTTTTCGCAACAACGATATATATGGATCAGATAATATTAATAAATACTTAATTAAGTCATAATTGCTTCGCTGTCTTGAAATTTTCATTGTATGTCCCAGTCTGACGCTTCTTATTTCTTTATTTTTAGCCTCGGATGCTTCTTCAGACATTTGCCCTACCGGTATTAGTGAATTTTTGATTATATCTGCTCCATGTACCAATATTTTGTGAACAGTCACAGGCATGTTATACCATGGGTACAAACTTAAATATAGTTCCCTAGTCTTTATACAGTAGTTCTGAAATTTAACAGAGTCAATCTCATAACCAGACGCAAGAGCTGCAAGAATCGTCCCAAAATTGTGAATGAGCCCTTCATTAAGGTTGATGATGCGTGCTGTGGTCGTATAATTATAAAAAAAATGCTCTTGCGGTATTCCCACCGTTACTGGTACCAAACCCTGGTTTATCTTGTCGATAATGAGACCCACTTCTTTAAATTTTTTCTTGATTTCGTCTTTCCTTGTTTTAAACATTTCTATTTTATTATGTTCTCTTACTTGCCACTCACAAAAATTTTGACGATAACTAATATTTAAAAGGAATTCCATCGTACGAATGTAAGCATGTAAGCTAGATATTCCAAACTGGTACATATTATCGTCTGGCTCTTTCGTTATTAATGCTGTATTCATTTCTTTAGATGTTGCCTTACAGATGAAACACCTTTAAGTTGATCTATTATTACTTAACACATTACACACTTTACCATCAATCTTTGTCAGAATCATTTGATGCGTGACCGAGATGGTAACGCCTCGGACTTATATAAGAGTTGGAAATAATTCTCGAATTTGACTTTTAATCGCTCTACATTCATCTTTTATCAGTGCTTCGCTTTCTTTCTTATAAATAATTTTGAGTACTCTACAGAATCTTGGTGATAATGGCCGAGGATTTTGCCATATGGTCTCTTGTAGATTGTTTACGAGTTTTATTGGAACTAATGAGATTATAAACATATACTCATCTGTGCTCTCTGGATCCTCAAACGGTTGCTTATATAAACTATGTCCTGATGAACCATCACACCCCCACTTATATATTAAAGAATAATTTTGCATGTTAGTGTCTAACCTTTCTCCTAGAAAGTTCTTGAATATTCTCTGTGCAGTATGATTAAGTAGAACATCCAGTCTTACTTCCGCCGATATATCAGTCACTGTAATATTTTCAACTGGAGGATAACACTGCTCTTTTACCTTTGCTACGTAATCATAACATGGATACGCATTAAAACCTCTTTCTTTTGCCTCTTGTTGTATATTCTTATAAGATTGGACAGTAAAATTGTTTGCTATAAAAAACGCCAAAGCTTCTTCAGGTGTATAGGGTCTTTGTTTCATTTGGGCATCTAAATTTTTTCTTGCTTTCTTATATGTGGAAGCACGTTTTGGTAAGGCTGACGATACTTCTTCCATCAACATAGCAGCATTACGTTTGCCACTCGCTCGGACACTTAATTGTGCAGCAAACGATAATTGTTCTTTACTGTAGTCGCTAAGAAAATGTTGAATTTTCCTCTTTTTGTCTTTTTGGAGCTATCCATAAAAGTTTTTTGAGGTCTACCACCACTGGTACTTGGTTTTGGAGATTGATTTGCTAATATCAGCATATCGAAAGTTAAATCACTATTTAACCATTGTTCGTATTCACTTAACGAGTCCAGTCATCTTTGTTTCTGAACCCATTTGACTCGCATTTTTTCGCATTCATTTTTTAAGAACACCTTTAACTGCTTCTCTTGTTCTTGATCAATATCCAGATCATTAAAACTCATCTTCATAAAGTTGATTACTGCATTTAATCGACCATTAGCCGGTATAGAACGCCAAAATTCAAATAATAATTTTCGCTTTATTTGGGCACCTGTAAACACAAACATAAAATATGTTAAAAAACGCAAGAAATATTAATTATACAATGTATTCTAAAAGTGTACATAGGCGCCCATACCTATGGGCAGGGGAGACCATGGCCCCCTTCTAGCTTTTCGGATGCTTTAAACTATATATATGGTTATCCAAAGTTTACAAAATATAATGTGCAACATCTTTACGTGTAGCCCCCTCTTAAATTTTTAATATCGGCGCCCGTGAACGTGTACGAAATAGAAAGTAGTAAGACATACAGCTTTACTACACTTGGCAATATAGCATATCTAAATGAAAGATACGTATGGCAAAGGAATAAACAATTTTGATGACCTATTTTGTGTATAGTATTTACAAATACATATCTGTTTATATTTTATTTACTAAATATATTAAAAATCGCAAAAAATAGTAATTATATTATGAAAGTGTACTAAATAGAGAGTACTTTAAGATCATACGTACAGCTTTACTACACTTGACATCATAATATATATATCTAAATGAATGTTACGTAGGACAAATAAATAAAAAAATTGATGACCTATTTTGTATTGGGTATTATATATTTTCAAATGCATATTTGTTTATATCTGGTTTATTAAGTAAATGTATAATTACCTGTAGATGTCGAATCCATCATAAAAAAGCACTTAAAATTGCACTGAAAACCAAGACACGTGTACACAAGTTAGCGTTAACGGTCATACTGAGCGGCCGATCGTCTACCTGAAAAATGTGCAGGTAGACGACTTCTTTCTTGTAGAATGACTCATTTTGTAGACTCATTTTGTAGAATGGTGTAAACATTTTGTTCAGCACGTTAAGTATTCCCCAAAAAAAACCGTTCTGTTATTACTGGATATTACATGACTCCCACCTGTCCGTTGCCGCTTGAGATTTCCTAAAACCAAATGGGATAACAGTGTTGTCTTTTCCTCCACACTGTTCACATACATTATATCCATTGGGCAGATCGGTTTACAAAGTACTTAAAAAATATGTCAACTCGGCCTGTGATTTCTGGATTACAAATCATCCTAGCACAATCATGTCAATTTATGACATCTCTGGTATCGTTCCAACTGCATTGTCTCTAGCTACTACTCCTGAAAATATTACAGCCGGCTTTATGGTGACTAGAATTTATCTTTTTAATAGAGATATATTTTCAGAAGAAGAATCTATGTTATCATATTCCACAGATCGTCTCGATTTACAAACTAATAATTTAGACAAAAATAAAAAACTAAAACATCAAGTTTAGATGAAAAAGTGCCTGCTGAAAATGTTATCGAATACGGTGATCGTATTCATCGCCAGGTACTTCAACTGAGAGTATGAGAGAAGTTATACATGAAATTACCCCTGAAAAGGTTATTCCTTTCAAATTCAGACCCCTTCCCCAAGCAGGTCCACGAAAAACATCAAAAAATTGTAGAAGATGTCGCCAAATGGCAATATTGACTGATACCGCTATCAGAAAAGATCTTAGGAAAGAGGAATTAAAGAAGATTCCATTAAGAAAAAAATAATTTCGATAAAGCAAACAAAAACAAACAGTAGAGTAGTGGCAATTACAGGTGGAGCTGGACGGACGTGATGTGGACTGGGACACCCTTTTTATCAAAGCTGAACTTGTTAGTTCACGGTAAATGTAAGCATCGGTAGGCGGAGATAAGAGGTTGAAACAGCTAAAGCGATTTTTCAACGCGTAGAGGCAGAAACGTAACTTCGGATGTGATTTAACCGAGAGAATTTAGTTTTTAATGGATTCTATAGAAGGTCACACTCTGAAAGAGCACAAGTTAAGAAGCAAACGGGAAATTGGGTCCGTCAGAACACTCGCTGTACTTCGTCTGGGATGAGACTGTGGGATGTAGAATTTTACAATCTATACCTGGTAGGAACCCCAGGGCGAACAAGGTGTGAAATTCAAGAGAATCCCTCTCTGGTTCTGACGCAGAGCGTCAACTTAACATTTTAACAAAATTACAGAGGGTGAATGAAACCGGAGCGATCCTAGATATTGCACAAAAACAAAGTGTAATAACAATAGAACAAAATAGCACAGAACGGGATGAAAATCCCTCACCCAGGTAAAAAGCCGGAAGGACTACAGAAAAATGACAAAGATAATAAAACAATACAACAAAAAAAACCAATGCAGTGGATCGCCTTCCCTCTGCAGGAAGATATTAAGCCAAGGCTGGTACTGAGAAGTTTAGCCTCAAATACATCAGCACAAGATATATACGACAATCTTATACGACAATACGAGATAGAATGATATTCGTGAAGACTATGGTTTCCAGTAAAAAGGACAGAAGGAAGGTCCCCATGTTTGTGCTATCCGTCGAAAAAAATTATGTCGTAAAAGCAAAGCACATTACAAATTTCTTGTACAGGAGGGTAGTCATCGAAGACCTATGCAAGGCAGCTGGACCTACACAATGTTTCAATTGCCAAGGCTATCTTCACACGCAAAACGCATGCTACAGAGCCGTAAAATGTGTCAAATGAGTAGAGAACCACCCGAGCAAGGAATGCAAGATGGCACCAAAACAAAAGGCAAAATGCGCTAATTGTCAGAGCCAGCATCTCGCAAATTTTAGAGAATGTCCTAGATGCCCTACCTGGGGAAGAATCCCAATAATAGATAAGGATAAATAACTTGGTGTTTATTAAATAATATCTTCTTTTTGTATTTTGTTTAATAAAAATAGTTTAAAATTAGTCTATTGAATTAAAAAGGGTTTACCGCAAACTGCACCGACCCTGCGACAACTTTTCCAGAAGCGAGGTAAGTTACCACACTATGTACCGCGTTAACAAAAACCATTTTCTTTAAAATCCTAATATTGACTAGTAAATTTTATTGCTGCCAAATTGTAACTAAGATACGAATGCATTTATTAATCTTAATTAGTTGTTTTTAAACCAAACACGTAAACACATTTAAAAATATCGAAACTGTAGTGACTTGCCCCGTGCCTCTCCTACCTTAGGTAGGTGCTACAGAGCAATGAGGAGAAAATATATTAAGAAAATTCTGTATGATCACTGTGAAACTAACCATAATTGATTTGTTTGGAAACAATAAAAGAATAACGAATAAACTTAATTAAATAAATAAGAAATTGAAGTACTTAAACACTCTGATCTGAAGCATGTACTAGTTTAAACTACATAATTAATTAATTGTTCGTTCTGATAAAACAAATTTAAAAATAAACAGAATAATATAGCAACATGAAATAACATATCATCTAAAACAAAATATCAATATATATTATTTAAAATATTTCAAATGAACATTTTCTGCCAATCTAAACGATTAAATAAAAAAGGTATGATTACAACAATTTTTGCCATTGGGGTATTTTTATTTCGTGTATTTTAATTCAAAACTCTTTAAATGTACCGTTGAATTGTTTCGCCCTCAAATGTATATCATAAGCTTAAAGCTCTGAAAACAGTTGAATGGACTTACGCTGCTATATAATAGCAGTGGCGTGTCAAAAAAGATTACATATTAACAAAGCATTGAACGATTTTTCTGTAAATGTTTTTAACTAGAGTTGTTTTAAAAGAGCCCAGAAAAAGAAAATCATAGAATAATACAAAGGGAAAAAACATTAATAGCAAGAGACCAGATTAAAGAGAGTATGAAATTGTCTAATTAAGACAAATAATGTATCTACCATTAATTACTGTCTTATTCTTGTCGTGCCTGCTTTTAGAAGTTCACTATTACTTGTCAACAATATCATAGAATGTGTCCCTGCTCGAAACAGATGCTGGAATACATCTAAAGGTCCATTTATTGTATTATGTTACGTAACTAACACAGTTTCTTACACCGAATACATCGGTTTCCTGAATAATTAGTCATAGTAGCTGGTAGTTAGATCCTTTAATGGTATGACCAGGATAACCTGCTTTTCTTTGTTTAATTATATTTAAAAGTACCCTCTCTACTTTTACCTTTCTCAGAACTTTTTCGATCGTTCAGACGATCTTCAGAAATCTATAATCAAACAACAGATTAAATTCTTCAAACTAATTCAATGTTCTTTATTTTACGAATCACATAACTTTTAAGAATTGTTTTAGAAAGGTGTATAGAGATAGTTTTTTATATATTACCGTTTTCCGAGGCATAAAAACCTTGCAAGAAAAAGTTATTTATCAGACATAGATAAACAGCAGGAAGATCAAGACGAAGAGGTCATTAAATAACAGTCATCATCCAGCCTCTATTTATCACGTCCACTGCTGGACATAGGCCTTCCTTAAACTCCTCCATTCCTCACGATTTTGTGCTCTTTGTTGCCAGTTTTTAGTGATACGCCTGATGTCGTCGGCCCAACGTGTAGGTGGTCTTCCTCTACTGCGTTTGTCTGCTCTTGGCCTCCAATTTGTAATTTTGCTCGTCCATCGTGAATCGTGCATTCTCGCTACATGGCCTGCCCAGTTCCATGTTAGTTCCGCTATGCGTTCCACGTAGAAACGTAGAAGGACGTAGAGGCCGAGGACGCTCACCTATCCGATGGTCAGATCAAGTACAGAAAGCCACTGGAGAGACGTTTTCCGAGTCCATGAGAGCAGCCCAAAATCGCAAGAGATGGAGAGAATTGACAGCCCGCATTGTAGGGAATCACAATCCTCAGCAATGAGGAAACGACAAGAGAGAGATGCGTTCCGCAACATCAGTAATACTCGTCCTTCTTTGTAGATCTTCGTTTCTTATTCGGTCCCTTAACGTTACTCCCAGCATAGACCGTTCCATACGTCTCTGTGGCACTCTCAGTTTCGAAGCCGTGGTCTTGGTTAAAGTCATAGTTTCCGCCCCATAGGTCATGACCGGTAATACGCATTGGTCAAACACTTTTCTTTTGAGGCTGATTGGTATGTTGGCACTAAGTGTGTCTCGCAGTTTTCCAAAGGCTGCCCATGTTAAAGTAATTCGTCTTTGGATCTCACATGTTTGGTTATCCCTGCTGGTTCTTATTTCATGACCCAAATACGTATATTTCTCCACCAGTTCTACCACTTTGTCTTGAATAGTCAAATGGTTATTGGGGACCAAATTTGTCATAAACTTAGTTTTGATCAAGTTCATTCTCAGGCCCACCTTCGAACATGCAAAATCCAATTCGTTTAACATATCTGTAGCTTCTCCTAAATTATCTGTGATAAGGACAATGTCATCTGCGAAACGGAGATGGTTAAGCTTTTCGCCGTCTATCGTTACTCCTCTGTGGTCCCAATTGATCATCTTAAAGGCATATTCTAACGCCGTTATGAATAATTTCGGCGACAATGTATCTCCTTGCCTTATTCCATGATTTATTTTTATTGGTCGGGTTTTATTGTCTATTTTAACAGTCATAATGGCATTTTTGTAAATATTATAAATAAGCTCACTATACCTATGGTCAATCCTGCTGTCATTCATTTCAGACAAGACAAAAACGGAGTATTTAGAATGATCAGTTAAAGATGAAGTTACCACTACAAATAAAATAATAGCTTTGGATGATAAAACCATTGAGAAAATTAATATTTAAGTCCATAGGATCAATATTACAGAGTGATAGGGAAATAGATGACGATGCATGCAGTAGAGTTAGGCCAAGATCGATGGAGTGAAAGGAAGTGAATGGTATGTAGTGCCACAGAAAGATTCCAATTAAACTGAAAGGAAAATTCTATAAAACTACCATAATACCAGCTATAATCAGGTATAACAACTCTACCTTGTAAAACCCAATTGATGCGAATACATTGGCTAATAAGACAGGATTTCACAACGAGCAACTCAACAAAGAAAAATGAAGATCACTGTGGATGTAAAATTTGTAATCTGGAATGCGTGAACCGTCTTAAACTATGATTAGTTCGTCAAA
Organism: Diabrotica balteata; assembly: GCA_918026665.1. NCBI lineage: Eukaryota > Metazoa > Arthropoda > Insecta > Coleoptera > Chrysomelidae > Diabrotica > Diabrotica balteata. The sequence goes on along the minus strand of OU898285.1, from coordinate 51,535,231 downwards.
AGAACTTTTAAAATACTGAGTTAAAATATTGACACGGTAGAGAAATTTGTAATAATAAATTCTTACTATATTAAAAATTTTTCTGTATTTTCCGTAAGTTACACTGACTGCTCTGACACAACATCCGTTCTAACATGTCAACAATGTCATTTTGATCAGTTATACGTCGCCATGTTACCAATTCCAACGGTAACTTAAACATCCTAATTTGTAACTATATATAATGTAAAACAACTGTAAATTTATAACATTTAAAGGTTTTTGACCCATATATTTTGGTGGCTCATAGTATGTATGCCCCGTAAGTATTAACCACATTTTGCTTTAACCTTAGTCAACATTTTAAATTCAACGTTCATTTTAATTAAAGTGGTTATTTACTTTCAGGTTTACACTGATGATGGATTTAACAATCCGAAAACGTTCTGTAATGTAATTGTGATAGCCCGTTTGGGCATTTTATTATATACCTTTTATAAAGGATTTGAAATAAATTTTTTGTGATATATGGTATACAGCCAGCTACAGGAACTTAGTTTCCTAGTGGAATCCCGACTATGTTACTCGGGTATAACATACGGGTATACTTCTTGTCACTACAGAAATCAGGCAGGTAAAATAGTAATTTACAGTAACCAAAAGACTGCGCAAATCCACTAATAGACCGAAATTGCCCTTTAGTCTCAAAGTAGACTGCTTACGTGACAATGGTTAATGTATATGCACCGATGGAAGAGGCTGATAAATAAGGGGATGTAAGATTATATGGAGAACTACAGGAAGTATGTGATAAAATCCAAATACACGATAATGTTATAGCATTAGGCGATTTTAATGATAAACTGGAAAAAGAAGAAACATTTCTAAATAATGCCATGAACAAAAATATCGAATATTTTGGAATTTTCCAATTTTTTTTGTAGTCACTATTTTTTCAAAATAATTTTAGATTAATGATATTACTTATATAGTATTCTGATGTACTTAATCAGTTTGAAATATTTTAAAATATTTTGAAAAATTCTTCCTCACGTAATGGAAAATCCATAGAAGAGTAGGGTTTCCTAATTTGAGCCACTTTTCAAATATCTGTTGTATTAATACATGTTTTAAAATTTTATCATAAAAATCATTAACTAAATACTGTTTATATTCCAAAAAATCACAAATAATAGATACAGGGTAGTTTAGAATATTTTTGAGAATCGTTCTGGCAATCGTACTAGTTGGACGTGTGTAGTGTCGCTCCGAAATTAAATTCCAATTATGGGTGGTTTCGAGTGTAAACTGCATACAAAATAGTGCAAAGTGTAATTAAAAAGGACCTTTATGTAAATAAATAATCAGTTATGTGTTTTTGAATTGTAATAATAAATTAATAGTTAGTTTTTAATTGCCCTACGGATAAAAGTAAAACTTCTGAGTTGTTGAAACGAGTTGAACTTTTTGCGCTGGACGGGTGATTAAGAACGATCAACAATAATAATTATCAACAAAACAATAGGTCTGCTATTCAGGTTTCGGTAAAACTATACAGAATTATAAAGGTGGAATCTATTTCATGTTTTGATATTGATTGTCTTTGTACTTACAACCGGTAGAAGACGAAACTGGTTAGGATCGAGAATAACTAAGATATAGCTGTTGAGGTGGGTGCGGCGCTTGTCGCGATCCGTAACCGTTACAAATATTTTATAAATACTTTACTTATTTGAATAAGAAGAAACGTGGCGGATGGTAAGGTTGATGAATATAGTA
>OU898285.1:51478473-51528473 GCA_918026665.1 Diabrotica balteata | reverse complement strand
AACTGCTTACCTACCGCTTCCGGTTACCTTGGAGCTGACGGAAGCCAACGATTTTTAAAGTATAATAACTCACTTTATATCCAGCCTTTGATCGGGACAGAGGATTGATTAATTCCAGCGACCAACGCACGTGGTTTTTAAGTTAACAGGACAACATTTTAATTTATTCAGAGATCCACTATTTAAGTTACAGAAGGCGTTTTTTGTTTTAAAATTAGAATTTTTGGGATAAGAAGATTTTAGTTTAAATAGTGAAATAGTGTTGCGTTGGTCGCTGGAGTAAAAACGAATATAAAGTCAATTCAAGATTATTTTGAATTTGAGATAATGAAGTCCATATAGTTTGGTTGAAGTTTTTGGTTTTTCCCGATTACTGGAATAGCTATTTAGTTTAACTACTAGGAGAGTGCGCTTATATAGCTTTCACCTTTACGAGTCCCAGTGACGTAAGGAGTCCAGAAGAAGAATCTTCTCTGTTGGGAAGTAGTCAGGTTTTTTTTTAATTGTTTCAGACTATTTTTTTAAAATAATTTACCTTAAATTTTGTGTAAACTTTAATCAGTGAACGAACAAAAAAAACCTTAATAATCATTTTAGTCAATTTTCTTATTAATTAATTTAGTTAATTAATATTTTCATATCATTATTTATATAACATTTAATTTTTTTTTCTCAATATCATTTGCTCATTTTTTGTCATCAAATATTTTAAATATATACATATGTATTAGTTATAACAGGGTAGGGGTTGATTTTAATACAATTTTGTAAGGTCATTTGTGCACAAAGGTCCATTTTGTATTTCTACAACCCTACTGGTAATATCACCAATTTATATTGGATCTGTTCCTTTCTGGACAGACCAATTTAGATATATCTACAGGTGATCTGATTTGAATCAACGTAGAACTTGTCAAACTGATAAATTGTAATAAATATAGGGAGGGGTTATAGTTGTTCAAATATATAGAAACATTGGTTGTCATCAGATTTGGCGTTAATTAATAAATAAAACTTAACAAAATAAGTTGATACTTTCCTAGTAAACTATTGAATGTAAATATATTGTATATTATAAGGGTATTCAAAATTAGAAAAGGTATATAGAACTTTGTTACGGGGATTTTTATATAGGGTATTAAGTTAATTTGTACATTACGGGGTTTATAGGTTTCTATTTTATAGTTATTAAATTGGGTTATCGGTAATACTCTGTTTTATTAAACCACCTATTTTTTTTTCCTTTTTTTTATAAGGTTATATCTAGTTATAGAAAACATATTTACCAACAGCAATAAAGTCACTAGGTGAAGTGTTTGTTAGACTAAGAGTCCAGTCAACATCTTCCCTGGCGCCCAAATCATTCTTCTTTCCTCTATTCCGGTTTTCAGTACTTACTCTTGGTTCGTTTAGGTTTTTCTTATATTTTCTTAGATAATAAACATCCTTTCTATTCCTTACTGTTTTCTAAGGGCATGCAAATAGGCCTAACCCTACCTTGAGTATCAACTGGCCAGTCTCAAGCATACCCAGCTAGCCGAACTGCATTCAGTTTCAACTTTCATTTTAATTTGGTTTCCAACTTCTTCACACTACTTTACCGATGTTATAACATCAGGGACCTTGTCCAAGTGATCTAGCTACTATTGGTTACAGTAGCTTCCCAAAGTGAAGAAACAAAAAATTTTGTTACAACTTGTGAAAGTGATTGGACGGATGACTTTTGACTCTTAAGTTCAAAACAACCTGCAAGATCATGTTTTGTCACATGTTGAGATAAAATAATGGTAATTTATTTGAAATACGATAGAAAAAGTTGAAAGCAAAGTCAAAACCAGAAAAAAGAATAAGAACTTAAATCCAATACACATTAAATAAAACACTACAGAACAAAAATTTATATTGAATATTAATGACTACATATTTGTAATTCGAATAATATCTAAAAAAAACTATTTTTAATTTACTCAATTCTACATACGCAAACAAAAACACGTTTAACATTCTCATTTTAGGTGTTTAAAGCTAAAAAACTGATATTGTTGTGGCCACATCCTACAAATTACTCGTATTACGATTATTGGTATCAAAGTTTACACTAGTATTTTACTAACAACACCAACGAATCAAATGATTTATAGGCGTCGCTGGAAACGATATTATAATAGTCAAGGAAAGATCCGCCTTTTTAGACCTAGCTAATTATTAACACAGTAAATTGAGTTAATGAAATAAATGAATTCACAGTGGATACCGCTTAACTAATCGATTTCTTCAATAATAATATTGTTGGGTAGTTGATATTGTAGAATCAATCTTTAATTATCCTGCTGAATTACATAAACTCATAAGTTAGCTAACTATATAACGTGATTCCAATAAATTCAACCCAGTTATTCTTCTAAAAAGTTTCTTTTTTACTTCTGTTTTCTATGAATCGTTCAAATTTTTGGCAGTAAAAGCATTTACAAATTTCTTAAACATATTTCTATTTGTAAATTTTGGCATTTAATAGTGTGTATGAATTGATTGGTGTTATTTTATCTGTGGAACCAAAAAAGAGTGATGTATATTACCAATTTCTACACCAACACACCTTGGGGTTTCTTTAATTCTAAGTCTCATTTCTTTGGATCAGGGGTTATGATGGAGCGGTGACTTCTATATCACAAAAAAGTTTTTTCTCAATACTATAATAATCGGAGAAATAGGAATCTGCTGCTTTAGTGCATCAGGACAATATATCCTACGCCTACGTTTATTTTTAAGAGACGAGATGAACCATGGTTTTCAAAAAATGGTCACGGTGGCGCGATATACATTCCTCTTTAGCTTCGTTTATTTTTTTTATTCTGGCTTTTTTGACTTTTATTTCGACCTGTGAATGGGGTGCTTTTATTTCAGTTTCCTCACTATTTTGGCTACATACGTTGGTGTTGGTGCATATCTCAGATTTTGTTAAAAAGAAAAATTGGCTGGTAGTTAGTGTTGCAGTTTCGCAACTGTATATAAACGTTAAAATATTAACAGTTTTTTTGCTAGTTTTAGTTTTCCAGGTATAGTTAGCCAAGATTTTGCTTACAAAAATCCAGAAATAAAGACATATATTACTATACTTTCTCTATTACTCGGAGACCCGGCGACATGTAATAGTTGGAACAATGCAATTCATGAAGACATATGTACTGATGGATCAGATACTAATGAAAGAAGATCAAAACGCAGAATTTTAGAAAGAGGCTTTTAAGCAGAATTATTAGCAATAAATTTTGTGCTAAAAAATTCTTGCAAGAACTCTTCAATTTGACCAAAATATTTATTCTCTCTGATCGTCAATCTATACTACAGACTTTGAAATCTATAACTTTATTCTAAGCCATAGAATAAAGTAATTGTTGGTAGTCTTGCTAAAGAATGAGCTAATTCACTTTTTATCGGACCATCTGATCCTTTCTACTAAATTTCGAAGAAAAATTCCGATATCTTGGCACCGTCTTAATATTATCGATGCCACCCTTTATGCACCATATAAAAAATTAGCTAATACCCTTCCTTAAGTATATAAACTGTCACTGGAATCATTCTACGTCCGTATTTTTTATTATTTATAGTCTGATTTAAAAAAAGCTTTATAAATATCCATCAAACAATTACTGCGTTTTGACATGCAGCAGTCGAATTAATGAAAAGTAAACAAAAATAAACCATCAGTGAATTTTAAAAAATCTAACAGACATTATGTGTAGCCCAAACCAATTTTGAAAAGTACACGTACGTCTATATAGCGTTTATTACAAATTAGCTTGTTTACCGTTTAATTACTCTGCCCTCTTCAATTACAACTGAAGGGGATTGAAATGTTTTACAGTGTGTCCCATGTGCGCTAATTGACTAACGCAGCATTGCCTCAACTCAAACACTTAGTATTCATCCAATATATATATATATATATATATATATATATATATATATATATATATATATGTATATATATGTGCATTTAGTGTATTTAGATATTATGTGTATTTAGATGAACTGATGATGCTTTCAAAACTCGAAAGCGAAACGTCTTCAAAATAGATAAAGTAGCCTATCAACTTTGTCTTTTATTTCTCCACCTAGAGACCGATATAAGAACCCACCACTCGTCTGAGTGATCCTTATATATATTGGATTGACGGTCGTACTCCTTTTTCCGATATATATATATATATATATAATATATATATATATATATATATATATATATATATATATATATATATATATATGTATATATATATATATGTATATATATATATATATATATATGTATATATATATATATATTTATATATATATATATATATATATATATATATATATATATGTATATATATATATTTATATATATATATATATATATATATATATATATATATGTATATATATATATATATAAATATAGCAAAACTGGTAAGATTATTGACCGAAACGAAAATCACAATTTATTGTGTTGGAATATCGGGTATGCGGTCTTTTATTATTTAAAAAAAAATCTTTTTTCTCTTAATTATCTATATTTCGCTGATTTTTTGTCAGCTTTATCAGGAGACAACTAAAATATGATTAAAAGTTATATAAAAATAAGTTTAGAATAAACAATGACTCACTTACAGATTTAGAGTGGAAAGTATTTAAACAAGTTGTTGAACATAATTTGTTCAAAACAGTACTGACAGTATTGATTAAAAGCAGCTAGGTCACTAGTAATTAAATATAAAAACAGAGCAAACAAAAAAAAACCAAGAAACAATTAAAACACAATAAAATTACAAATTAAAAATATACAGGGTGATTTAAAATATAATTGTTAACAGAAAAATTATTTGGACATACTAAGAATATTATAGTAGATATTGCTCAACTGTCCCGTGTCTGCCTTGTAATTTACCACATAGTTTTCTCTATTTATATGACACATTTCCAAAAACAATCTTTTTTTGTAATTATTTTCTTGCTGTAGAACCCTGACATTTGAATAGTCAAATTGATGGCCAGTTTTTAAGTGATGGTCAACTGCCGCACGTGTATTCTTCCGTTTTGTGCCGTTACTTTTATGTTGGGTGACCCTTTGTTTTAGTCATTGAGAAGTTTGGCCTACATAACAGCTCTGGCAATCCAAACAAGGCAGTTTGTAGATAACATTAGTTTTATTTACAATTGGTGTCTTGTCTTTTACTTTGGAAAACAGTTGTCGGTTTTCTAATAAATTATATTGGACAATTTTAATGTTAGTAAATTGTTTAAATAAACTAGTCACAGAAGGTGTTAACTGTTTTATTAATGGTAGTTTTTTATATTGTATTTTTTGTACTGCTCCGATATCCGATTTTGACGGTCCCACTGATATCGGAGCAGTACAAACAATAAAATATAAAAAACTACCATTAATAAAACAGTTAACACCTTCTGTGACTAGTTATTTAAACAATTATTTAAACAATTTACTAATATTAAAATTGTCCAATATAATTTAATAGCAAACCGACAACTGCTTTCTAAAGTAAAAGACAAGACACCAACTGTAAATAAAACTAATGTTATCTACAAACTGCCTTGTTTGGAGTGCCAGAGCTGTTATGTTGGCCAAACTTCTCAATGGCTAAAACAAAGGGTTGGCAAACAAAGGCTAAAAACCCAACACAAAAGTGACTGCACAAAACGGAAGAATACCTGTGCGGCAGTTGACCATCACTTAAAAACTGGCCATCAATCTGACTACTCTGACTCAAATGTCAGGGTTCTACAGCAAGAAAATAATTACAAAATAGATTGTTTTTGGAAATGTGTCATATAAATAGAGAAAACTCTGCAGTAAATTACAAGGCAGGCATGGGACAGTTGAGCAATATCTACTGTAATATTCTTAGTATGTCCAAATAATTTTTCTGTTAACAATTATATTTTAAATCACCCTGGATATTTTTAATGTGTAATTTTATTGTGTTTTAATTGTTTCTTGGTTTTTTTTTGTTTGCTCTGTTTTTATATTTAATTACTAGTGACCTAGGTGCTTTTAACTAATACTGTCAGTACTGTTTTGAACAAATTATGTTCAACAACTTGTTTAAATACTTTCCACTCTAAATCTGTAAGTAAGTCATTGTTTATTCTAAACTTATTTTCATATAACTTTTAATTATATCTTAGTTGTCTCCTGATCAAGCTGACAAAAAATCAGCGAAATATAGAGGATTAAAAGAAAAAAGAGTTTTTTTTCAATAATAATAATATATATTGACCGGTTTAAAACCTGGAGAGGAGAGCTCTAAGAATGGCAGGAAAGGCCTGGTTTTATGAAACGCCACCCAAGATTATCTCTCGGTGCTGCTGAAGGATGCAGTATTGCGCGTGAAATTTCCTTTAACAAACATAATGTAAATGCTTTATTAATAATTACGAAAAATTATTAATATTTTATACTAGCATGGGCAGGATTTGGAAAGCTTAGTTGGATACTTAAGAACCGAAAAATACCCCAATACTTGAGGAGCAAAGTGTTCAACCAATGCATTCTTCCTATCATGATATATGGATGTCAAACCTGGACCCTAACCAAGGCAAACATGAGTAAACTAGCCACAACAGAAAGAACAATGGAAAGAGCAATATTAGGTATACGACTGTTAGATAAAAAGAGGACCGACTGGGTAAGATCAAAAACAAAAGTCGAGGACATAACAATAAAAATTGCAAAACTTAAATGGAGCTTCGCGGGTCACACTGCTAGACAGAAAGACCAACGTTAGAATACTACAATACAACATTGAACACCTTACGAAAGTAAACGACCAAGAGGAAGACCACAGATGAGATGGATTGATGACATTAAAAGAATAGCCGGAACAAATTGGAAATATGTTGCTCAGGATAGAGACCAATGGAAGAGGTTGGGAGAGGCCTATGTCCAAACATGGACGACAGAAGGCTAAGAAGAAGAAGATGAACAATTAATTAAAAGATACCCAGAACTCTGTGACTCATCCAGGATTTGGAATATGGATGAAACAAAAACTGAAATTAACGAAGAACCTTCTCGTGTGATTTCACAAAAAGACCAAAAACAATTAGCAGTTGCTGTAAGGGTGAGAGGAACTCTAGTTACTACCGTTTTGTTTATAAATGCAGCTGAAAATACAATGCCTCCTGCTCTAGTATTTCTGAGAGTGCACTTCAAGACCGTATCATATTACCACAGAGCATAATGAATTCTTAAAAAAACAGTAATAAAGAACCTCTAACATGCCAACTAGCTGCAAGTCTACTAACTTTAGAATATGAAAAACCAATCTCATCTCCCCAAATTTCAAGCGAAAACTTTCAGAAACCAATAGACACTCCATCAACATCATGCTGCTAAAACTCTACGCCTGTGCCCTCTCAACAGCCTGTCTGTTATTTAAGTCCTAAAGAGATACGAGGATATCCAAAATCGAAACTGAATACTAGCTCCAAGAAACCAAGAAAAAAGAGGAAAAGCAAAACAATAACTGACATCCTAAAAAAGCTTCTTCTGGCAGAAAAACAGATCAATAAAAAAACAAAGAAAACCACCAACTCTAATGCTGAACGTACTTAATCTACGAAAAGAAAACTATTTTTAAAAAATAAGAAGAATGAGAAGACAACTGATGATAAAAATGGTAAAAACTCTGATGATAAAGTATTAAAAGAACCTCAGTAAAATTTTGACAGGAGTGAATTGAAAATTGAAGATTTTGTGCTGGTTAAATTTTGGACTTTAAAACAAAAAGATGTGTACTATGTTGGGAGAATCATTGGTAAATGTAATGAAGGGGATATTGAAATTTAATTTTTGAGAATGTCATCTAAAGTAAATTATAAATAATTGTTATACCCCATCATACAGTAATTGTAGCTCTTTTGCCAACTACTTTTGAGCAGGGTACAAAGCGACAGAAACCATTATTATCTTTCTCAGTTTCATTGGAAAACTTCAATATACATTAGGGATTTCATTAAGTATCATAAAATAGTTTTAAATATTGTATATTGTATTAAATGTATTGTATTTAAATAATTTCTAAAACATTTATATGGGGTTGTCATTTTTTCAATTGTGTCTGAAGCTGCCCTATTCCCCGTCTGAAGGTGCCCCCAAGTGGAAGCACCTTCAGACGTTTTTGAAAAAGTAGTTTTTTTTTTTTTACAAGTGTAGGGTTTAGCATATATACAGTAAAAGTTGGGTGAACAATATATTTTATAAATATTTTCTTTCTTTATTTGGTGAGGTATTTAGAGTGATTTGACAGTTCAAATTTTTATGTCTTAAGGAGCCCCACTCTCTCCTAGTATTTAATTTGTTGGTTTGTATAGTATGTTTGTGTGCAACAACCCTTCCATGTAGATATTAATGTGTTTGTCCAATTCATGTTGCAGTTTTACAATTTATTTTATAAATATACAATTATAAATAAATAGGGTGAAGCGAACGATGCAAATGAAAATGTGGTACAAGAAAATGATGAGGCTTGATGTAGAGGAAGATATTGAGATACATCAGTTTACTGAACAAGAAAATAAAAAAGTAGAAATTCCTGTTGACGCAACACCTATACAATACTTTTCAATACTATTTGATGAAGAGCTTTTGATAAAAATCATAGAGAGAACAAACCACAGAGCTGCTTCATGTAAAGAATACCTTAATTTAAAAAAATATTTCTTTTTTAGACGCTGGATAGATATAATTATAAAAGATTAAGTCGTCAATATATATATATATATATATATATATATATATATATATATATATATATATATATATATATATATAATTGACAACTTAAAAAAATGTGTCTCATAAAAAACTTTCCTCCTTACGTTTATTCTGGAGCACAGATCCACTATATCACTTTTCAATATTTGGAAAAACTATGCCCAGATCAAAGTTTTAAGCTATTGGTCAAAATATTTGTTTTTACAAGCCGGAAGACGTAGAAGTTCGAGATCACAAAATTAAAAACATTATGAGTCATATTATAAATAATACCTCTAAAGTTTACTATCCAGGAGAGAATTACTATCCTTGACGAGTTTTTACATAAAAAGAAGACCTACGTTTGTGGAATATTAAAAAAATAGAAAAAGTAACCCAAAGAGTGTTATTACAAAAAAAAATTAAAGAAAGGAGAAGTCGTATGACAAAAAAGAAGTCCATTCAGAGTATTAAAATGGAAAGATAAGAGAAATGTAATATTGTTTCATCCACGCATGCTTCCGAAATGGTTGACTTTGAAAATCATAGAGACCAGAAAAAATTGAAGCCGGTAATGATACGTGGCTACAATTTCTTTATATCGGGAATTGACAGAATTGTCCGGACGACTTCATATTATGGCACACCACGAAAAAATTTGAGATGGTACATGAAAGTTCTCTTCCACTGAGTAGATATTTGCATGTGAAATGGCAACTGGTTGTGGAATAAAAATAGAAACACGTCAAAGAAAACAGTCGTACCTTCAGTTTAGAGAGGAAGTGATCAAACATTTATTGGGACAAACAGAATGTTAGGAATATAAGGGGAGTGATGGACAGCCCATTGGGTTGTGTTACACCCTGTTTTGCTGAGTGGCACAGAAAAGACAATTATTTTATTGAAAGTAATTTTTGTTTTTGTTAATGTTAAAGAAATAAACGATTTTTATTAAGTAGTAGCTATAAATTTTTATGTCACATACTTGTGACACTTGGGTTATGTTTATATTTTTATTACTATAAACCAGTGTCATACATGTGTGACAATATCCAAAACAATATATATATATATATATATATATATATATATATATATATATATATATATTTTATATATATTATATATATATATATATAATATATATATATATATATATATATATATATATATATACTATTAGTTATCCGCATATAACTTTTTATTGTTCAGGTAGTTTTTATCATATATAATATTTCTCTATTAATATTAATTAACGCATCTCCAATCAATACATTTGATATTTATTTTTAACTAGAATACCAACCAGAAAAGACAATTATTTTATTGAAAGTAATTTTTGTTTTTGTTAATGTTAAAGAAATAAACGATTTTTATTAAGTAGTAGCTATAAATTTTTATGTCACATACTTGTGACACTTGGGTTATGTTTATATTTTTATTACTATAAACCAGTGTCATACATGTGTGACAATATCCAAAACAATATATATATATATATATATATATATATATATATATATATATATATATTTTATATATATATTATATATATATATATATATATATATATATATATATATATAATATATATATATATATATATATATATATATATATATATATACTATTAGTTATCCGCATATAACTTTTTATTGTTCAGGTAGTTTTTATCATATATAATATTTCTCTATTAATATTAATTAACGCATCTCCAATCAATACATTTGATATTTATTTTTAACTAGAATACCAACCTTATAAAACAAAAACATATTTGTGCTTCGCATTTACCCCTTCAGGGATAATTAGTTGTGAAACCTTTGAAGGGAGGACATACTGTACCTGCCACATGAGTCAACTCATTATCAAATTGTTCTTGTCTGCTGCATATTTCAGTTTTGTAATCAATATAGGCTGGCAGAAGCACCCCTAGCTAAACGGGAATCCATTCTCTGATCTCCCAAAGAGTATGAACACAACTTCCTGTAATTTAGAGATGTTCAGATCTAATAAGCAACTGTTATGTGAAGATTAAGAGAGCTATTATGAGAAATGTGTGCTTTCTTGTCTGTTTAACTAATATAATGATTTTGATAAAATTCTTTGATAAATTTCGTTTCCATATAATCCACCCTAAGTTTTGTTATTTTTTATTTTTTTGGCTCTTTTATAATATTTTTCATATTTCTTTTAATAAATAAAATAATTGATTAACTTTTGAGCCATATACGTATGGAAACAAGTTTTAAAAAATGATGTATAAAACACATACGTAACTCAAAGGGGTAAGTCTCTTTAGATTAGTCAATTTGGCCCATAACGTGGTTTGGGTAACAATTAAAATTACATTTAGGACAAAATGTGATTACTCTGTAGTTAGAATAAAATAACGGTTCCCTTTTCATTGCGTTATAAGGATAGTAATATCGCATCTGGATTTGTATGCAACCTCGCATAGTCGTAGTGCTGCATTATATGTCTGCAAATCGGTCATATGTCGATGTGAAGTACAGTGTGTCTGTTACTTGGCTAATTTCTGAACAAATCTGGCGCTACCATATTCGTTCCGCATGTTCTCAAGATTAGTGTAGTTCAGACAGTTACGTAGCCAGTGCCAAGTCACCTAGGGTATGTGTATGGCTTGTTTTCTTCTTCCTCTCACCTTCCTTCTTCCGTCGATTATCACTGCTCCGAGCTTTCGACATCCTATCTGATGTCTTCTTCCGAGGTCTCAGTCTCCCAAGCCCCCAGATACTACTACACTGATCACTACTCAATAAATTACTGCTACTGGGGAAGCGGACGGTTCGTTTATGCCGTCGATGGTGACGTGATTTGGGTGGAGGTTGGCGGGGGGTTGACGTAGGAATCGATTGAAAAATATTTTTTAGTATATATATATATATATATATATATATATATATATATATAGTAGTTTTGAGTTTCTTGAACCGTATTATAGAAATTGAACAAAATAATAAAATAAACTTTATGGATATCACCTTACATCGCATTAACAATACAGTTAAGTTAAAACCATGTGGTTTACAAAAGAAACATGGTCTTCACGATATCTTAACTACAATTCCCATCATCTATTTTCCCTTAAGAAGTCTGTAATTATAAGTCTCGCTGATAAATCTATAAGACTAACAGATCCAGAATACAGACCAACTGCAATAAAAAAAGCAAAAAATGCCCTTCTAAAAAATGCATATCCCGAACATCTAATCGAAACTATTTTCAAATCAAGACTCAATAAATTTTATAACAATGCAACTAACAACAAACCTAATAGTATCAAAACCACTTATACAACTCTTCCATATATAAAAGGTTTATCCGAACAACTAACAAATCTTTTAGCCAAACATAATATAACAGTGGCCCACAAAGGCAACAACCTCTTAAATAAATACTTCACAAAGCTAAAAACACAAACTCCAAAACTTAAAAAATCACATGTTGTTTACGAGATACCATGTACAAGCTGTGAAGGTGTCTATATCGGTCAAACCAGTCAACTGCTTCAATCCAGAATTCGTTCTCACAAATACGACAAGAACAACGTCACTGCGCTCACAAAACATGAAAGGGGGAAGAAGCATAAATTTGACTTTGAAAACATCAAAATTTTAAAAACAGAAAAAAACAAAAAGAAGAGGGAGATATACGAATCAATAGAAATAAAAAGAAACACCAACGCAATAAATGACAAAAAAGATACACAAAACCTAAATAAAATATATTTCAATCTGATTTAAACAATAATAATAAAACATCATAAAAAGCTCTTAAAGTCATAACATATCTCCACCTTACCTTTTTCAAAAACATCAACGATACGCCCATATAAAAATAATTATATACTAATGACAGTAAACAATGAGATATCAGATATCAACTTTTATATGTCAGTTCGTTAATGCCTGTGTCACGTTTTACGTTTTGGTAAGTCATATATATATATATATATATATATATATATATATATATATATATATATATATATATATATATATATATATATATATATATATATATACATATTTTACAATATCTGTTTGTCCTTATATATACACATTTTAGAATCTTGACAAAGGCAAGGGTTTCCTGCCGAAACGTTGATTGATTGCAATGGAAAATAAAATCTAGTTCCACATGTAATATCTTTATTGAACCTAAACCCAAGAAACATTAATTTTATATTATATATATATATATATATATATAGATATATATATATATATATATATATATATATATATATATATATATATATATATATATATATATATATATAAATATATAGAATTTATTTTGGAAGATGTAATAAGTGTTGGACCTACAATGTTTAATGAGAGATATGTGATCTTGCTGGATACTGTGTTTAGTTTTCAGAATGTTTAGAGTTTCGTATACTGGAATGTTTTTAAAGAGTGCAACGATATCTAAACTTACAATAATGTCTGACTGTAAGATAGGGTATTGTTTAAGAAGTTCGGTAAAATAGAAAGAATTTTTGACGAAGGAGGAAGCATTTTCGGCGAGAAGTTTATGAGTTTTGGCCAAGTACTTGGCCAATGATTGTGTAGGGCAGTTGTATGAACTGACAATGGAACTATGGAACGTACAGGAATATCAAGTTCGTGAATTTTGGATAAGCCATATATTCGAGGTGTTCTGGAAGACCTGTCACGTGGAATAAGAGATTGTTTTATGTTAACAGGAAGAGAGGCTTTATTAATAATGGCTTTTGTTGTTTTCTCTAGATAGTTGGTTGGATTACTAGGAATTGGTCTGTAGTCTGGAGTATTATTAAAATCTAAGAGATTGTTAATTTAAAAAGAAGTGTTAGGATGACGATGAACTTCCTTCATTGGTGGAAATAATGACTAGAAATTTGGATTTGAATTCTTTTAATGCTTTTTTCTTGGAATGGCTAATATTTGAAGTTTTAGAGAATTCTAGCGATGCCGTGTCTAGTTATTTCAGCATCTTCGTAAGGTAAACTGGAGATGGCTTCTTCAGTTCGAGAGATGATTCTCGATTGGAATATGACTTGAGGTCACAGAGCAATTGAAACCTTGTGCCAAAGTTTAAGTGAGAATGGTAGAAATAAGGGTATCAGAAAAGTTGTAAATCACTGTAGTGGATTTCAAAGTTGTTGGTTTTGGAATTAGATATGCTAATTTGTGCTTATCAGTTTCAGTCTTCAGATTTGAAAGTGTTTTTTGGGAGATAGAAAAAAAGAAGTACGGCGTTTGAGTTTTAGAAATTTGGGAATGACTTTATGGTCTCGGCAGGCTTTAAGGAATGTTAAATCACAAAAAAGACAATTCGTATGTAGCAGCAGAATACTCGATGATTTCGAGAGCTGGTAAAATTCCTTCCCATAAAAGAATCTTCCAGAACATTCAATCCGCAAACTTTCAGATGTTTGACTCCAAACATTAATATTCTGCCCGATAATAGAATATCAAAGGAGTTCAATATATTTAATGTCACGTATTTCTTCAACAAGGTCCTTAAATCTTACAATGATTAATTCAGAACGTCTGCTCATAAACATCATAAGGAGGAGAAAAACAGAATGCTTCGGCCATATAATTAGAGGACCTAAATACCGTCTCCTTCGCGTTATGATACAAGGTTTGAGAAAGTATGCGCGCATTCATTTCATATTTTTACAGTTAATATTTTTTCTGTTACGGTACTGTAATATGACCTAATTTGGGTGCTGTATTTCAATCTTTTAAAATATATTATTTCCTGTGAGTTCGTAAAACTCAAACTGGCTCTCATTTATCATGTTAACGTACGCAGAATTGGGCTTATTCTTTGTATTCTATGTCAAAAAAGATTGAAACAAGTGGTTGATTTATGGCACTTGCATCTTTTGACCACCCAACGATCAGAGGGCGGTTTTGCCCTGGTAGCGATCTCAAGACGGACACTTTTGCCACTTCTTCGTCACAAGTGAACGAAAACACATTGACCGGTCTTGTGCTGAGTCTCGGCGACTCGGCGTCCCTCGTCCCGGGCGTCGGTACCACCGACCAACTGTACAGCTTGGTACGAATTCATCAATCGAATCAGAGGTGAGTCTATTCTTGTATAAAACATTGATAATGAGTAAACCAGTTTATTTCTAATTTATTTCTACTTTTACAATTTATAATTGCTATTTTCACCAATTTTATGTATCAACAATATCACATTTTTTCCTTATAATTATTTATTCAATATAATTTAAACCAGCGACTTCTCAAGTTTAATCCGAAACACAAGGAAAAGTGGGGAAAGAGAGATGGATTGGTCGAAAGAAACTTTTATGGCTGCATAATATTAGACAATAGTGTGGTTCCTCAATAGAAGAATTATTTCGCGCAGCAGCCGATAGAAAAAGTTTCAGGAAATTGTAAACATGATGACGGCCAACGTCGGAATACGGACACGGTACCTAAAAAGAAGAAGATCTTTCGGGTTGTCCGAAATAATTACAGTATAATCTGAGTATCGTACGTTAATAATTAAGATCCAATTTATTTATATACCGTTGCCTGTACATTGTGAATCATATATATATATATATATATATATATATATATATATATATATATATATATATTATATATATATATGTATATATATATATATATATATATATATATATATATACATATATATATATATATATATATATATATATATATGTATATATATATATATATATATATTATACAAGAACGGGGATATCACTTATCCCTGCGGAGCCCTCGTTTCAGCAGTATTTCGTCCAGTTCGTTTTTCCCATCATTTCGTATGCTCTCTGTTTTCTGTAAGGTTTTTATTAATTTAATATTTTTTCCATCCTAATTGAATAAAACATGCACTTTCAAACGAATTTATCACATCTTTTTTTTATCGATTTTTAAATTGAATTGATATCGATAGAAGTGAGATATCGAAAATCACTTCTATCGAAATCTTCTATGTATATCCCAACCTCATGGTATTGGTAATATTAATACACACATAAAATCGACTTTTTCACGGTTTTCGTTTCTGAACGAATAACTACTACCATTAAATTCGGAAACTAGAGAAATACAGTTAAAAAAACATACTTTATCACTGAAAGTCCACACGTCGAAATGACAAACCTTTATGATAATTCTAAAATCATAAAGAAACACCAAGTATTTGTGTTTTAAAGGGCACCGTTTTATCAGCGCATATTTAATATCCTATTTATTATTACTAGATACTGTTCATTTTACTATTGACCATAAAATTTCATAGTTCTAAATTACCACTCTATCCAATTCACAGTTTCTTAAATACCCATAATCCATATTCGCTTCTTGATTAAAATCATTCCTATGCAGACATGTGGGAAAAGGTACACTTCAAAAACAAAACGTTTTCAATTAATCACAACATATGGCGATAAATGACATTTTAGTTTAAACAAATAAAAAATAGGTTTAAAAAAATTTATACTTAAACAACTTATTTATGAAATTAAAAAAAGTATGGATTAAGGGTGGAACGTACGTTTTGAAAAAAAAAATGTAAATTTACTAAAAGAAATAAGAAAATTATACTGACTGATAATGTGAAACAAAGAATAGGGATCAGAAAGAATGAATACCGTGGGAGAATGTGCAGAGACAATAACAATACGATAGGAGTTACATCAAAGAAGTGGACAAAGCATTAGACAAAACTATTGCAGGAAAATAGACCGGAGTATACCTCAGAAGAACCAGCGACAACCATAACAGGGAAAGTCGAAATCAAAGAGGAAGCTATTGGGACCGTGCAAGTTCGGAAAAGCGACACCTGGTGTCGTAAATCAACAAAATTTACTGCGCTTTTATGTTAGATCGAGGTAACCGGATAACTGTCAAGGACGTGGTCCCAAAAAAGAATAAGAAGAAAAAGTAAGATTGAGGTTATGTCGGTATGTTATTAAAAGGTAAACGTTGATGTAGCGTAAATACCTGGTAAATACAAATAAATATATTATTGAATTACAGGATTACTGTTAATATATATATAATAGCACTACGAGCCTAGTAGGCCCATGGCTTGAGCTGTTATTGTTTTCCATTTCTTCCTATTATTAGCCTTGTCCTTCCATCTTTCTATTCCCAGTGTTTCTAGGTCTTTCTCTACTTCTTGCTTCCATCTACTTCTCGGCCTTCCTCTTCTTTTTTTTGTACCCATTGTATGCATCAGAATCATTTTTGGTACTCGAGAATTTGTCATTCTTTCTATGTGCCCTAGCCACCTGAGTCTCTGAGCCTTTACTACTCCCACTATACTAGGATTCTTGTACATATCTTCTAATTCTTTATTTGTTCTTCTTTTCCATGTATTGTCTACTATCTTGCCTCCAAATATCTTTCTCAAAACCTTTCTTTCCCATATTTCGAGCATACCTGTTTCGCCTTTGTTCAGTGTCCACACTTCACTGGCGTAGGTTACCACTGGTTGTATAACTGTTTTGTAAATCCTTATTTTGGCATTCCTAGATATCTGTTTACTTTTTAATAGCCTGTTTAAGGAGTATACGCATCGGTTTCCTGCCATTATTCTTGATTGGAGCTCCTCTCTAATATTTGGTTTGCATGTGAACATCGACCCCAGGTATGTAAATCTTTCCACTGCTTCAAATATATATGCTTTTTCACCCTCTACTTCTATTTTTAGATTTCCTCCTTTTTGTTCACTGTCATCTATCCATTCCATGTATTTTGTCTTACTTTCGTTGATGGTTAAGCCTATTTTCTTTGCCTCTCTATCTAGCCTCTTTACTACTTCTTGTAGCTCCCATTTGCTTCGAGCCAGTATTACTACATCGTCTGCAAAGGCTAGACATTGGTGCTTTCTTTGGTATAACAATCCCTCTCTGTTGACATTTGCATCTCGTATGACCTTCTCCAAACACAAGCTGAATAGTATCGATGATAGGGGATCTCCTTGCCTTACTCCTTCACTGACTTCAAATTTTTCCGACATTATATTATTTATTTTAACTCTGCTCTCAGTCTTGGACAACGTTATTTGAATCATTCTTATAAGTTTTCTACTGATACCCAATTCTTCTAGTGCTTTGCTCATTTGGTTCCGTTTTATTCTATCGTACGCTTGTTTGAAATCAATGAAGAGTGTAACGATGAGTCCAAGCCATCACCGTTAAACCAGCGTGCGCGCGAACCAACCCATGAAGTAGGAGTGTATCGACAGTAGAAAGGGCAAATCTTTGCTATATAAACCGCATTATTTCCTCATAGAGGCAGAATCGTCAGGTGTTGACTGAAGGTTCTCTTCTCCCCTACCCCGGCTTGTGAACGTGTTGAGTTCACAAGTTGTTTCCGTTCCATACCGCCGTTATCCGGAGAGCGTGTTGAGCTCTCCACTACCCGTACTCCGAAGCAGTCGTGTTGAGACTGTCGAGGAGTGTCCTATTAACCCGAATCACTTGAGGGACGTGTTGAGTTTCTTTCTTTCCTTTGTACCTATCGTCCGCTGTTATTAAATCGACGCATCGTTCACGTAAAATTCCGAAAACACACTTGATTGCCGATAACACTAATTTCATACGACAAGGTCAAACTTAATTTGAATAAATAGGCCAGGTACTGAGAAGACTAAACTAAATTGTAAATATGTACATAAGATTTTTGTCAATTTAATTTAAGGAAGACAATAAAGTTTTATTTTTATTTTGAACTCTGTCTCTGACTGTCCAAAAGCTACCCGGATAGTGACTCCTACGAGAGGACGTCACAGATGGCGCCCGAGCAGAAAAATTCGATTTAAACAATAATAACGACCGAATTCCGAATTTTATTTTCATGAGACAGTACTGCATTTCAAACTTTATTCAAATACAGGGTGATTCACAGTTCAAAAATGACAGACGCTCCGGAAACGTCGAAGGTTAGTTGGGTGTACCTATTAAAGAAAGACGAACTTATAGCCGAATTAACAAACAGAGAACAGTCGACGGAAGGGAATTTCAGCGAGCTAAGAGCGAGATTAGTTGCGATCATCAAGGCACCAACTCAAAAAGGCCAAAACCCAGAGGAAATAGAAGAAAACCAGATGGAAGACAGACAAAGAAAGATGGAAATAGTACGCAAATGGGGGTTACACTTTGACGGTTCAAGAGACCCAATAGAATTCATAGAACGGTTGAAAGAACTCCAGACAGCTTACGGCCTACAAGACACCCACGTTTTACAAGCTCTACCAGAAACATTAAACGGGAAAGCATTACTATGGTACAGAAACAATAATAAATATTGGAACGAATTAAAAGACTTCGAACAAGATTTCCGCAATTTCTTCGTTTCCTCCGTTCTCACGCAATCTCTGGAAGCGCAAATCCGGAACCGACTCCAACGAAACAACGAAGGTGTAAAAGACTACATCATTGATATTCAAACAATGATCAGAAGACATGGTGAATTCAATCACCAAGAAGAACTAAACAGGATATACACCAATATGAACCCGACATACAAGTTGTATATAAAGAGGCAAGACGTATCGTCAACACAGGACATCATCAGACTAGCGGAAGAATATGATATGGTCCAAAAAGAAATATATAACAGAAACAATACAAGGTGTGACTGGACACAGGCAAATAGTCGTAATAACAAAATACAGAATTTCGACAGACAGACTTGTTGTTGGAAATGCGGCCGCAGAGGCCACAATAGAAGAAACTGCAGAGCTATCGCTGTACTCTTCTGCAGCCATTGCGGAACCCGAGGAACAACTTCCAATAACTGCCAATGTAGAAGCCGACCGGAAAACTCCAACAGGACTGGACAAGAAGGAGGCAACCCAGTCAGCATTTAGAGTCCTCCCTAACAACCTCCAGCTACGCACACTATAAAGATCAACGACCCCACACAACGATAACGTTCAGCAACGGTAAAAAGTTAAAAGCACTAATAGACACAGGAGCCCAAAATTCGTTTATAGGACAAAAAGGTAAAAAAATATTGGAACAATGTGGAACAAAAAGCGACAGAAAAGCTTTAAAGATTACGCTGGCAGATGGAAAAACCAGCAACATAGAAATCTGTTTTACAGCAAAATGTTCCATAGACAACGTTTGGAGAAAAGCCAAGCTACATTTTTTACCAAACCTAGCTCCAGAAGTAGTACTGGGAATGCATGAAATAACAAGATGGGGCCTTGATTTATCAAACATCTTAAATAGAAATCGCGTAAGAAGGAGAGAACAATACCAAACCAGAACAGAACACAGATCCAGATCGTACAATGCAGACAATAACAGAATACCGACCAATTCCAGGGTTAACGAAACACCAACCGCAAGATATCCGCTCCAACAGAGAAGCAAAATATATAACAAAACGACCTGCCGACTACCGACCGATACCGCGGTCGAAGACCAGACCGAAAATATACCGACTAACGACCGATACCGCGGTCGACAACCAGACCGAAGATATACCGAACTACCGACCGATACCGCGGTCGAAGACCAGACGGAAAATATACCGACTACCGACCGATACCGCGGTCGACAACCAGACCGAAGATATACCGAACTACCGACCGATACCGCGGCCGACGACCAGACCGAAGACATTCCGTCATACATACCGGAATTCACGAACAGTCCGAAACGAGAGCAGCTCGACATTAGTACTACACTAAACAATACCGAAAAAAAACAATTACAGGAATTGTTACTAACCGAATTGGAGAAATTTAAACACATTAAAGGAACAACACATCTAACCGAACATACAATAAAACTTAAACATAATACACCGATCAAACAAAGATACAGGCCCCGAAACCCGGCAATGCAGAAGATCATAAACGATGAGATAGATAAGATGCTAGAAGAGAACGTCATAGAAAAATCTAATAGCCCGTACAGTTCCCCATCGTCCTAGTAAAAAAGAAGGATAACAACGGATACAGATTTTGCATCGATTTTAGGAAAATCAACGACATCTCAGAAAAAGATGCCTACCCATTACCGTACATCAATCATATCCTAGAAAAGTTAAAATCTGCAAAATATTTTACCACGTTGGATCTAAAAAATGGATATTGGCAAGTACCACTTTCCGAAGCAAGCAAACCCTTGACCGCTTTCATAGCACCAGGAAAAGGACTATTCCAGTTCAAAGTACTTCCATTCGGATTACACGCCGCCTCCGCTACTTTTCAACGATTACTAGATACAATAATCGGCCCAGAAATGGAACCACATGCATTCGCCTATTTAGACGACATAATAGTACTGGGGAAAACGTTCGAGGAACATATGGAAAACTTAAAAGAAGTACTTCACAGACTACAGCAGGCCAAATTACGAATTAATATAGACAAATGTAAATTCTGCAAAGAAGAGATAAATTATTTAGGCCATGTAGTAAACAAGACGGGAATAAAAGTGGACGAAAACAAGACAAAAGCCATAGTCGAATATCCCGCGCCAAAAACCGTTAAACAACTACGCCGATTTTTGGGCATCATCTCATGGTATAGGAGATTTATAAAAGATTTTTCACGAACTACAGCCCCTTTAACAAAGCTACTAAAGAAAAAACAACATTGGACTTGGGACAGAGAGCAAGAGGAAGCATTCAACAAAATAAAAGTACTACTGACACAAGCTCCAATACTGATCTGCCCGGACTTCCAGAAAAGATTTTTTTTACAATCGGACGCTTCGAACCACGGTTTAGGAGTAGCTTTAGTACAAACAAACGACGAAGGACAGGAACAAGTCATCGCTTACGCAAGTCGAAACCTAACAAAGGCCGAAAAAAATTACAGCGTGACAGAAAAAGAACTACTAGCGATCATCTTCGGTGTAGAAAAGATGAAACCCTACATCGAAGGATACCCATTTTCAATTATCACAGACCATCAAAGTCTACGATACTTACAAACAATGGAAAACCCTACAGGTAGAATAGCTAGATGGGCAATGCTGCTGCAACAATTTGACTTCGATGTCATTTACAGAAAGGGCTCCCAGAACGTCCTGGCCGACGCGCTCTCTAGAGAACCAGTAGATCTGGTTTGCTTAATAAACGTAGAAGATGTAGAACCCGACGAATGGTACAATAAAGCTTTAAATAAAATCCAGACAAATCCGCAACTATTTCCAGACTACTCTATCAAAGATGGACTTCTCTATCGACACTTCTGGGACAAATACGATTTAAAAGAGACAGAGGTATCCAACCCTGGAAACTATGCATCCCAAACCACAAGAGACAACAACTCCTGGCAGAAAACCACGAGCAACCGACCGCAGGACATCTAGGAATAGCTAAAACAATAACCCGCCTAGCTAGAAAATACTACTGGCCAGGGATGTTTAAAGACGCCGCAAAGTTCGTCAGGAACTGCAAGAATTGTCAGCAATTTAAGCCGCAACAAAGCTTAACTCCAGGCCGCATGCAATCTACACAAATTCCCCCACATCCATGGCACACCGTTTCAACCGACATCATAGGACCCCTTCCAACATCCAGCAAAGGAAACAAATATATAATGACATTCCAGGACACCTTTTCAAAATGGGTCGAAGCCATACCGATCAGAACAGCAACGGCAAAATCAGTCTGTCAAAACTTAAAAGATAAAATCATTATGAGATTCGGATCACCCAAAGAGCTAATATCAGACAACGCAAGAACATACGATAACAGGGAAGTACGAAAGTTGCTAGATGAATTCCAGATTTCTAAAAGAAACATTCCGCCATATTCACCCCAGAATAATCCAGTAGAAAGAACAAACAGAGTAATCAAAACAATGATAGCTCAGTTCTGCGATAATAACCATAAGAAATGGGACACGAGCCTTCCAGAACTACTATTCGCATATAATACAGCTAAACACGATTCAACGGGTTTCTCCCCAGCCTTCCTGAACTTTGGACACGAACTAGAAATTCCAAGTAAAGTCGTAAAAACCCCAAACGACACACAACATACCGATCAAAACATAAAATGGCATAAACTACAAGAAACATTCGAACTAGTACGTACAAACCTGGCAAAAGCTTTTACAACTCAAAGCCATTACTACAACTTACGACGAAGAGAGTGGAAACCGACAATAAACGACAAAGTCATGAAAAGGGAATACCAACTCTCAAATGCCGCCAAAAATTTTAACGCCAAATTAGCACCGAAATTTTCAGGCCCATATACTATAACAAAAGTGTGTTCTAATGTAATATTCAAATTAAAACACGACGATAAAAACCGTACAATAACAGCTCATATCAAAGACCTAAAACCCGCATTTACCGATTTCCCTACTCCTTAATCAGTCCAAGCACTTACAGTCAACACCAAGTAGTGACAGTATATTTTAATACAGTTTACCAGTAACCTTCAAGTATAATGTCAGACACGTTAGAAATATATTACAGTGACATAGAAATGGACGGCACAGTTACGCCGCCACCATACACCGTTCCAGAGTTAATATCACCATTGGGGAACACACCAAAACCTAACACCCGGGCAAAGGCTGCGAGCCCCTGATAAAGGCTATTTCCAAATTTAAAAACCTTTTCGATGAACCAGCCATGGGCATCACAAAAATTCAGAAAGTCCAGTCAATTCCAGTGTCAATCCCGCTGCTCTCACTAATTCCGCCGCAGCATAAAGGAAAAAAATACAGACTGAGACTCCCGAACCAGGTGCTGAGGATAAAAACCAATAATTGAAGCCCCACGAAGGAAGACGTTTTTTAAGAGAGGGAAGACGATTTTTTTTTAAGAAGACGATATTTATTTTTTTTTAGGGCGGACATTTTTTATTTCGATGTATTGTAAATTGTTTTTTAGGGTAACCAAGTACCTGGCAAGGAATAAAAATAAAAAAATTTTGTTCCAAAATTTTTTTTTCCCAGGAAGAGGGGGTGTAACGATGAGTCCAAGCCATCACCGTTAAACCAGCGTGCGCGCGAACCAACCCATGAAGTAGGAGTGTATCGACAGTAGAAAGGGCAAATCTTTGCTATATAAACCGCATTATTTCCTCATAGAGGCAGAATCGTCAGGTGTTGACTGAAGGTTCTCTTCTCCCCTACCCCGGCTTGTGAACGTGTTGAGTTCACAAGTTGTTTCCGTTCCATACCGCCGTTATCCGGAGAGCGTGTTGAGCTCTCCACTACCCGTACTCCGAAGCAGTCGTGTTGAGACTGTCGAGGAGTGTCCTATTAACCCGAATCACTTGAGGGACGTGTTGAGTTTCTTTCTTTCCTTTGTACCTATCGTCCGCTGTTATTAAATCGACGCATCGTTCACGTAAAATTCCGAAAACACACTTGATTGCCGATAACACTAATTTCATACGACAAGGTCAAACTTAATTTGAATAAATAGGCCAGGTACTGAGAAGACTAAACTAAATTGTAAATATGTACATAAGATTTTTGTCAATTTAATTTAAGGAAGACAATAAAGTTTTATTTTTATTTTGAACTCTGTCTCTGACTGTCCAAAAGCTACCCGGATAGTGACTCCTACGAGAGGACGTCACAAGAGGACCCTTGTCGGCAGATTGTGTTGATAACTTTCCGCTTGCAATTCTCTGAGCGTAAATATCTGATCTATTGTACTTCTACCAGGTCTGAAGCCACATTGGTACTCGCCGACAATGTTTTCTATCACTCCTGCCAATTTGTCCTTTATACACGCTGCAAGAATTTTGTATGCAGTATTCAATAGTGATATCCCTCTGTAATTTTGACAATCTGTCCTATCGCCTTTCTTATAAAGTGGGCATATAATTGCATCTGTCCATTCTTGTGGTAGTTGTTCTTTAATCCAAATCTCCTTTATTAATTTGAACATTTGCTCCTCTAGCGTTTTCCCTCCATATTTGAACATCTCTGCAGTTATATTATCACTTCCTGGACTCTTGTTATTTTTTAATTTCTTTATTATTTCCTTTATCTCGTTTCTGGTAGGGGTGTTTCTTCTGTCTCATTTATTTGGTTCCTATGTTTCTCCGTTCTTATAGGCTGTTGCTGTTCTATCCTGTTTTCGTCATTTAGCAATTCATCGAAGTATTCTTTCCATCTAGCGGCTATTTCATTTTCTCCACTAATGGCGTTTCCCTCTTTATCTTTGTAAAATATTGTTTTTTGTTGGTATCCTCTTTTTTCATTTTTTACTCCCTGGTATAAATTTCTAATTTCTCTATTTTTGTAATTTTCTTCTATTTCTTTCAGCTGATTTTCCATGTACTTTCTCTTTTTCATTCTCAAAACTTTTTTTACGATTTTTCTTTGTTTTTCATATCTGTTTCTTGTTTCTTCCGTATCACTTTTGATCATATCCATCCTTAGTTTACTTCTTTCTTCAATTTCCTTCTGGCATTCTTCGTCAAACCAATCCTTTTTCTTTTTAGTTATATATTTATTGCATTCTTTAGCTGTGTTACTGATAATCTGCTGAATTTTGTCCCAGTCCTTGTCTATGTGCCCTTCTAGGTGTATTTCATTTAATTTTCTATCGATACCTTTTCTATACATTTCTTGTTCTTCTTGCGTTACAAGCCGCACTGGTTTATTTGTGTTCTTATTTTTTCTTTTGCGATTTTTTTCTTCCAGTATCAGTTGAGCCATTTTAATTCCTAACATGAAGTGATCCGAGTCAGCGTCTGGTCCTCTGTATGTTCGCACGTTCTTTATACATTTTCGGTCTTCTCTCTCTATTAGTACATGGTCAATTTGATTTAATGTTTTTTCCATCTGGGGATCGCCATGTTGCTTTGTAGATGCTTTTTCTTTCGAAATATGTACTCATTATTAGCATATTTTTTCTTTGGCAAAATCTATCAAAAACTGCCCGTTCTCATTAGTTTCTTCGTGTTTGCTAAATTTTCCTATAGTTGTTCTATATATTTCTTCTTTTCCTATCTTTGCATTTGCGTCCCCCAGTACTACTTTAATGTCATATCTTGGAATACTTTCAAATACCCTATTAACTTCACAGTAGAAATCCTCTTTTACTTCAATATCTTTTTCTTCTGACGGTGAGTGAATGTTAATGAATGTGATTTTTTGATATTTTCCTTTTATTCTTAGACAACATAGACGATCAGATATTGGTTTTAAACTCTACAATTGATGCTTTTAAACGCTTTATTTACCAAAAATCCTGTGCCTAATATTCTGTTTCTGCCTCCACTATTAAAAAATAAGCTATTTTCAATTTCCAGCATTTCCTGACCCAGTTGCTTTGTTTCTTGTAGTGCCACTACGTCAAATTTAAACTTTTCAATTTCTTTAGTTAAGTGTTTCAGTTTTCCTTCCTCAAAAGTACCCCTTACGTTCCACGTTCCTACCATTAAGTGATCTTTTGGATATGTGTTTCTATTGTCTTTTTTTGTATTTTTTATCTTTAAATCACCCTTTCCTATGACAATGTTACCGGTATTCATGTCCTTGTTCCTTGCGTTGTTCGTCTTCGTATTTTTACTATCATAGCCGTTTTCTAGTTTTTTGAGTTTGTTATTTCCATTTTATCTTCCTTGCTATTCCACTTCCATTCAACACCATTTATCATCATTTTCCTTGCTCCTATTTTGACTTCGTTTCCTTTGTTTCTTTCTTCTTGTGCAATTTTTCTTATTATTTTTTGAATTTCTCTCTCTCTCACCGTTGTGTCATCGTTGATGTATACCTTTTCCTTTTTGACGTCCTTTAACTTTGCTTTATTCTTCATAACTTTTATCTTTTCTTGTTGGTTCTCCATTTCAATTAGGCACGTTTTTGGACCTAGTTTGTGGGCCGTCTTTATTTTGGCCTCTACTGCAAGGTGATCTTTTATAAAATTGCCAATTGCTTTCTTCAATACCAGCTGATCCTGCGTATCAATTGCTAGCCCGTTCATTACCACATTATTTCGCCTTCTCTGTTTTTCTATAATTTCTATGTTGTCTCGTATTTCCCTTAATTCTTTCTTAATCTGTATGTTTTCCTCTTTTAGAATTTTATTATCATTCTTTAGTTCCTTGTTTTCCCTTATTAGATGTTCAACTACCTCCTTGTA
Source organism: Diabrotica balteata (assembly GCA_918026665.1). NCBI lineage: Eukaryota > Metazoa > Arthropoda > Insecta > Coleoptera > Chrysomelidae > Diabrotica > Diabrotica balteata. Next base: position 51,501,606 of record OU898285.1, on the reverse strand, counting down.
TTCCTTTTGGTCTTCTTTTATTTGTCTAATGTCGCTGGTTAGGTTGCTCATCATTTCTAGCAATTTATCAAGTTTTGCTCCATCCTCTTTTACTGTTAATATGGATTCAAATAAAAACTGAATTTGAGAAAGTAAATCACCAAATAACTTTTCAACCAAGCACTGAGTCAAAGGGCAAAGCTTTAGTAGTGGCAAATGTCAAAAAATAATGGAAGAATTAAGAAAAATAAATTACCATAAATAATGCTAATGCATAAATTAGCAGGTTAAGCCCATGATATCATCATATTGGTTTGAACAATTAATTCTTTCCCTGTAAACTTTTGTACAGCGAATATATCTTAATGCATCTTCAGAAAAACTTGAACTTGATGCATTCTTGTAAACTTCAAAAAAATAAAATTTACATTTTACAACATTAAACTTGATTTTTGGGTTAAAATGAACTCTAAGTGAGTGTTATGAAACTAAAATTTACACTTAAAAGTGAACTTTTATTTATTATTTATTTCAAACTGACTTTAAAATCGGGCGCAAGAATAATGCATAATTTAGGTTATGTTACTTATGCTTTTTTATGATATAAATCCACTGTTCTCTTTGTAGTAGATTTGGCTTCGAAGTTGGAAACGAATAAAACTTAAATTGACAATTTTTTGTTGTATTTTTACAATTTATAACACAGCATTTCCTATAAATCCCATTTTCTTCAGAGACAGAAGGTGACAAAGGTGTAAATGTAAATAAACAAAACGAATATGAAATATGACAATTGACAATAGAAATTTATGAAATCTATGAAATGTACAGTAAAAAATGCAAAATTTCTCCGCTACTCGCGCACGATCGTTTCTCGTATCCCCTCCAAGTACTTGCATGTCGCCAATAACTAAAGCACTAGAGAAAGACAAAAACAACAAAGTTTCGATCAAAGACCAGCGAAGCAGCAGACGTTTTTAAGTGGATCAAAGCAGCTTTTCAAATCGAAAAAATCGAGTACCAGGAAGATTACGATTTAAAGGAGGTTTATACTCAACTTCTAGAAACGCTTGCGTGGGTTAAATGCGGTGGAGTGAGAGCTGAAACTTCTAGAAGCGCGGTGGAGTGATTCCTGATGAAAATCCTCGCTCCAATGAATTGTAACACCCAAATGTTATTCTAAGCGGTGCAAGTTTCTTAGACTGTGTTAATTAAATTGCTTGACTAATGTGAGCGAAGCCGCTTTTTCAAGAATGTACTTTATTAAAAATCGGTACAGATCTCGGCTAGCAGATGAACATCACAACTTCCTAACCACAACCCCTAAACGAGGTGGCCTAGTTGCCTGATATTTAGTGCCGAATGGCCGGACCTCGGAAGTGTCGTAGATTTTCGAAATTAACTCTCGGGGATCATAATTGCTGATCCCTTCTCTAGATCATGTATTGTGAGTGTTTTGAAGCTGAAGTATAAATTAGCCACACATACATCTGACTATCAGTACAAAAGTTAACGTTTCAGGTCTGTGACAACCGCAATGTGAATATTATCAAAAGGAGGGTTATTAATCAACAAAATAAGGAACACTTTAGATCCCTACTTGGAGAACACTGATGGGAACAAATATTTGATACACCTGAAGAGGTTAGTAAACGATGAAATATGTTTATGCAAGTACTAGTTCCAAAAAAGATAACACCAAATTGAAGAAAGGTAACATAGTTTCACAGCATAAAACTGAGACAGCGCAAACAGCTGCTTCATTTTTTATAAGTGCTTAGCAGGATAGATATTAAATATTTGACAGTATCGACAAAAATAGCGAAATTATAACAAGATGTTAGTAGACTCACGAAAGTTGCAGTATGGATATATCATTCAAAACAGTGAAAAGAAATAAAAATATTTAAGGTGGCTAGGCAAAGAAATTAGAGGTACTAATCAAAATTCAAATAGTTTAAAAATTCCTGTAGATCCTGCAAATGTGAGCAATAATTTTAATAAATTCAATTTCGAAGTTTCCCAAATTTATTCTAGAACCAACATAACACTAAATATTAACACCATTTATCTAACACCACTAACCATTAATGAGATAATTGGTTTACTACAAAAGTTGAAGAATAACCGTTGTTCAGGATATGTTGAAATATTAAATAGCTTAATAAAATACTGTACCTTTAAGCTAGCAACACCAATGTGTCATTAAATTCATAACAAATTCTTAACTAGGGTATTTCCCGATACACTGAAGTTATCATTAGTTAAACTTCTGTTTAAGAAGGGTGATCCTGAACTTGTGAAAAATTATCGTCTGCTCCCTTCTTTCTCCAAATTATTTGGAGAAAGAAGAAAGCGTTTTTCTCTTCTTAATATTTATTAAGTCTTACACAGATATAAAGACTGCTGTTTACAATTTTTTTTTTTTTTTTTTTATTTAAACATACAAAACCCACATCAACCACCAAGGGTTATTAGTGGGGGGACATACACAGTAGTACAGTTTGTTAAATTACAGTTTATTATAAATGTTTATGTCTTTTAGAAACTGCAATAAATCCGAGATATTTGTCGTAAGCGCACTTCTCAGGTTTCCATTAATTCCTCGGCATGTTCTCTGAGGTTGGAACTGCGGACAGTCGACTATCAGATGCTTCACCGTGAGTTGAGTAGAGCAGTAGGTACAAACTGGAGCTGGTTCTTTTTTTAGAAGGTGTTGGTGTGTTAGTATTGTGTGGCCGATTCGAAGACGATTTACGATTACTTGATCTCTTCTTTTTCCTTGTTGTGGTAGGCTAGAGTCTACTCGAGGCTTTATTGTTTTCAACTTAGAGTCTGTTGCATCCCAGCTTGCTTGCCATAAATTTATTATATGATTCATGGACTGTCGTTTATGGTCGGTGTGGGGATATTTAGTAATTTCTGGAACATTTTCATTTTTGATGGATTTTAATGCTAATTGATCAACTTCCTCGTTGCCTTTAATGCCAATGTGTGAAGGTATCCAGATAAATGTAACCTTTTTATTTATATGGTGTAGTGCATTAAGTTCATTTCTTATGTTTTGTGCAATGGGATGGCTAGGGTAAAGTTGGTTAATTCCATGAATTGCGCTCAGTGAATCTGTGATGATTAAAATATTATTTTCAGTCGTTGAAGAGGATTTCTTGATAGCTTCTAATATCGCTGTGGTTTCTCCGGTGTAAATGCTGCAATGCTGTGGAATTCTAATGGCATATTTGTAATTTTTATTTGTGAAGGCTGCAGCATGGCCACTTTCAGTTTTTGATGCATCTGTGTATATTATGTGGTGATTTGGATACTTCTCCATAATTTCTTTGAATGCGTTAATGATAAGGTTAGGATTTGTGGTATTTTTTGGGTACTGTGTTAAAGTTAAATCGGTGATAGGTAAGGGGTAAGCCATGGAGGAAAGTCTAATTTTGTAGTTATGGATAATTTGAATTCATTGCAATTGAATCCTTTTTGATTGATTCTTTCCCTAAAGGGTTTGTCTTTATATTGTTTGTTTCTATATAAATTGGATGTAGGTGCGTTAATAATCTCAGAATATAATGGGTGCTTTTTATTGGAAGATATTCTTGCTGCATAATTTAAACTAAGTAGATGTCGTCTTAGATGTAGAGGGGGTTCTCTTGATATTACTTGTAAGCTGCTTACAGGACTGGTTCTGAAGGCACCGACGGCTGATCTTAGAGCTGTTGTTTGAATTGTGTTAAGGTTTTTAGAAACGTTTTATTTGCTGTATCGTAGCATATTGCACCATAGTCTAGTTTACTTCGAATAATTGATTTGTAGAGGTTAAGCAGAATACTAGAATCAGCTCCCCATATATTATTGGATAGAATTTTCAGCAAGTTTATTCTATTTTGACAAGTTAGTTGTAAAGTCGTAATGTGTGTTTTCCAGTTTAATTTGTAATCAAAGGTTAGGCCCAAAAAATTCGATTCCTCTGAATGAGATATATTTTGACCGTTAAATCTTAACGAAACAGGAATGGTATTCTTGCGTTTGCTGAAAACTGTGTAATGTGTCTTATTAGTTGAAAAGAGGAAGCCTGTTTTGGAAGACCATTCTTCGATTTTGTATAGAAGGTTCTGTAATATTTTAGCCCCAGATGTAATATTTTTGCATTTAATATACACAACTAAATCATCAGCGTATAAGTTTGCTTTTATAGGAGGCTTAATTGTATTTATTACATCGTTAAATGCAATTAAAAATAAAGTTGGGCTTAAAATAGAACCTTGTGGAACACCGTTGTCAAGTATTCTAGTGGTAGAGGTGTATCCATTTACTCTTACTTGTATTTCCCTTTTATTCAGAAGTTTTTTTATAAACGCAAGCATATGTCCTTGAATTCCCCATTTATCAAGTTTATTTAATATGAGGTATCTCCATGTTGTGTCGAAAGCTTTATTCACATCAAAAAAGACTGCTATAACTTTCTGATCTAGTAAGAATGCATCATGAATGGTTGACTCAAGTGCCACTAAGTTGTCGTTAGCAGATCTTCCTCGTCGAAAACCACTTTGAACGGTGGTCAGGAGATTTTCATTTTCTAGATACCATGTAAGCCTGTAATTTAAAATTTTCTCGAGAAGTTTACACATGTTACAGGTGAGGGAAATAGGACGGTAAGATGTAGGACAATCTTTTGGATTGTGTTGTTTATAAATTGGGATTATAATAGCTTTCGTCCAATTATCAGGAAAGTAATGATTTAAAAAGATGTGATTAAAGATGTCTAAAAGTATCTTTTTGCATTTTTGGGGTAGATTTTTTAAAAATATCGATGGAATATCATCAGGACCTGGAGATGTGGTTTTTAAGTTTAAAAGAGAAAAATCTAATTCTTGCAAAGTTATGGGTACATTTATGGGAGAGATCTGGTTGCGAATTTTGATGTCTACAAATTCTGTGGTAGTCTTATGTATAGAAAAGATCGGATCTAGTACAGAATCGCTAGAGTTTTTTTTGAAATACGTCTACTAGAATTTCAGGAATTTCGTTTCTACAAGAGATGATTTGGTTGTTATATGAAAGTGCATTTATTGAGTAAGGTAAACTTGATCCTTTTATTTTCTTTATTTTGTTCCAGATTATATTTGCTGGTGTGGATGTGTTAATGCTTCTAACATATTCAATCCAGGTCTCCTTCTTACTCTTTTTTATTAAGAATCGTGTACTAGCTCTCAATCTCTTAAATTTTATTAGGTTTTCCTCTGTTTTGTGTCTCTTAAAAACATTAAAGGCGTGCTTGCTAGCAGCCAAGGCCCGAGAGATTTCTTGATTCCACCAGGGTACCGGTTGCCTTTTACACGGTTTAGTTTTTCCTACAGATGTAGATGCACAATTTAAGATAATGTTGTTAAAGTCTGTGACGGTTTTTGTGAATGTCATTTGATATCTCATAATTTTCCATCTCGTCTTCCAAGTCTTTTTGAAAAAGTTCCCAGTTTGCTGATTTTATTTTCCATCTTTGATATACATTCGGATTAAGAGGTTGGTTTGTCTCGATTGAAATGAGTAAGGGGAAGTGGTCACTGTCGTGCAGAGTTTTTGCTGTGTTCCATTGAAACATGTGTGCTAATGATGGGCTACACAGAGTCAGGTCAATTGCAGAGAATGATCCGTTATATGAATTGAATCTTGTTGGCTTTCCAGTGTTTAATAAGATTAAATTTGATTTATTTATCAGACTGTGTAGAAAGTTGCCACATTTATCGATTTTTTGGCTACCCCACGCTGGGTGATGGCAGTTAAAATCGCCTAGAATTACTTTGGGATGGGGTATTTTTTCTATGAGTGCTGTTAGTTCATTTATGTCGTCTTGGTTAGGATGCGGTAAGTTATATATTACAAACATTGATGATTTTACTGTAGGTAATTGACACAGCCACAGCTTCCAGGTTTGTAATAAGTGGAATGATTTTTGCTTCAGTGTCATTTCGAATGAAAGTAGCTACTCCACCACTAGCATGCATTCCATTTCTGTTTTTCAGAAATGGCACATAATTTCTAAGTGTTACAGAATTGTTTTTAAAGTGAGATTCTTCCAGACAAATTACAATGGGAGAGAAATCGTTTATAAGAAGTTTTAGTTGCTCAAGGTGGGTGTAGAATCCGTTTAGGTTCCATTGAATTAAAAATGTATCAGACATTATTTATCCTGACTAATTGTGTCGTTGTCAGATTCTTCTGTAGATGAATAATAATTAGAGGATAATTTTTTCTTAATAGTTGTAATTGTTCTTTTTAAAGAGGGATTTTGAATATTTGCGTGGATAAAAGTGAGAATGTCAATAATTTCGGATATTTCATTGGTGTATTCTTTTGCTATAAGTTCAGGGTTTTTAGAGTTAGTGGCATTTTCTAAAAATAGGCATATTTCTGAATAACCTATAGGAAAGGGCGGATTTTTTTGTTCTATTAAGTTTTTAATAGGATCGAGCACAGCAAATGTATTTTCAGTCGACTTGGCCCTTTTTTTTGGTTTAGATGTTTTGGGAACAGAGAAGACGTCTTGTGATGTGGGAATATCAGAAACATCTGGAGAATTCGATAATTGTCTTTTGGCTTTATCTTTATTTAAAGATGGGTTATCGTTGCTAGTTATAGATAGGGTAGGAGCTGGAGGGTTATAGGGAATGTTGACTTCAGATGGAGTTTTATTGGTGGTTTCAGTTAGCTCTATATTGGTTTGGTTATTTGAATTAGGATTTTCAGGTACTTCTGTTTCCATTTGTTCACTGGGCGAATCCGTTGTTTGAATGCAGTCAACTTCTCGGTGTCCTATTGTTCGACATTTAGAACAATTAAATTCGTCTATAGAAAGGTATATTCGATATGTTGTGGAATCAAATGAAATGTTGAAAGAGTCTGTTATGGATAAGTTTTCTAATGGATTGATGTAGATTTGCCGCCGAAAACTTAGAACATGGTTATATTCTGTCTCAGACATACCCACTCGAAGAAATGTCATTTTTGATATGGCTATAATTCCCATTTTCTTGAGTTCTTCTTCTATAACTTCGTTTGGAATGGTTGGACAAACATTCGAGATGACTAATCTTAATGCTGGAGTTATTAATCTGCGGACTTCTACTTGCACGTTGCTGATTTTGACGTATTTGTGTGAATCAATGAGTTGGTCTACTATTGTTTTAGAAGATAAATAAATGCAGATGCGGTTGTTTGCAATTTTCGAGGCAAAAAACTATGTTCTTTGGAAGGACAAGTGATCCAATGGCAACTATATAATCATGAATTTTAATTCCTTCTATGGCAGATAGTACAATAGCTTGGTCTTTTGCCGGATATTTAAATGAAGTTAGTATATTTGAGTATGTAGATGGTGTGGTGTTTTTTGAAGGATTATTCTCTTTTGGATTCATTTTTGGTTAATAATTTTTGTCTTTAAATTTATTTATCATAGTCAATTTTTTACCCGTGCCAATCCGGCTCTGTATTATCAGCAGAGTTTTAAATAAAACCCGCTCTGAAACCTGTTGAGACGGCCTTTGTGATAATTTTGTTGACTATCAGAATATGTTGTAATTATGTATTATCGAGAATATTAATTTTACTCACTGCGATTGTAGACCAATCGATGAGAAGCACTCTAGATTTTTGTAGTAAACACTTTTAACTATTTTTGATCACTTTAATCTATAAGATTTAAACGATATTATCGGAGCTAACCTAAATGTGGTTTGCTAAACCAAGGTCAGAGCCGTATCCCGTTTACAATTTTATAGAGAAGATTGTTACCGATTTATGAAAATAAACATCTTTCTCTGGGAATATTTTTATATTTGTCAAATGCATCATAGTTTGGGCCACTCAATTTTACTGAATAAATTGAAAATATGTGGTATTAGGGGACACTTTCCCATAGAAGGGGACCAACAAGGACCAATCATTGAAAAACATCATACTTAACAGGACGCAAGCAAAAAGTTGTTATAGAATATATAGATTCAAAGATCAAGTACGTCTCCGAGGAAGGCTCTCTTACTTTAGGTATCCTTTTTCCGAGGAGTATTAAAGGGCCTTCGTTAATTTTTTTTTTGTATGATATAGCTATAAACAATATAAAAAATAGGGACAACATTCATCTGGTAAACTTTGATGATGATACAAATATATTAATCTTAGGATCGTTTTTGAACCTAAACCTTCTGGATATTGGAAACGACACTTTGCAATATCCCGAAGAAGGCTCAGATGTGGTTCAATATGAACAGACTGAAGATAAATCAGGTTAAAACAAATTATATGATTTTTTAAGCTAAAATAAACAACACCATTATACTAACGAATGTTCAAATACAAGAGTAGGAAGTATTTTTAGTGGATAACAGCAAATTTCTTGGTATACGTATAGACAAGAATTTAGACTTCGAAATACAGGTTGGTAAATTATTACTCTATACTATTCTATACTATTCTATTCTATTCTATTTTATTCTATTTTATTCTATTCTATTCTATTGTATTCTATTCTATTCTATTCTATTCTATTCTATTCTATTTTATTCTATTCTATTTTATTCTATTTTATTGTATTCTATTCTATTCTATTCTATTCTATTCTATTCTATTCTATTCTATTCTATTCTATTCTATTCCATTCCATTCTATTCTATTCTATTCTATTCTATTCTATTCTATTCTATTCTATTCTATTCTATTCTCTTCTCTTCTATTCTATTCTATTCTATTCTATTCTATTCTATTCTATTCTATTCTATTCTATTCTATTCTATTCTATTCTATTCTATTCTATTCTATTCTATTCTATTCTATTCTATTCATTCTATTCTATTCTATTCTATTCTATTCTATTCTATTCTATTCTATTCTATTCTATTCTATTCTATTCTATTCTATTCTATTCTATTCTATTCTATTCTATTCTATTCTATTCTATTCTATTCTATTTCTATTCTATTCTATTAATTCTATTCTATTCTATTCTATTCTATTCTATTCTATTCTATTCTATTCTATTCTATTCTATTCTATTCTATTCTATTCTATTCTATTCTATTCTATTCTATTCTATTCTATTCTATTCTATTCTATTCTATTCTATTCTATTCTATTCTATTCTATTCTATTCTATTCTATTCTATTCTATTCTATTCTATTCTATTCTATTCTATTCTATTCTATTCTATTCTATTCTATTCTATTCTATTCTATTCTATTCTATTCTATTCTATTCTATTCTATTCTATTCTATTCTATTCTATTCTATTCTATTCTATTCTATTCTATTCTATTCTATTCTATTCTATTCTATTCTATTCTATTCTATTCTATTCTATTCTATTCTATTCTATTCTATTCTATTCTAATTCTATTCTATCTATTCTATTCTATTATTCTATTCTATTCTATTCTATTTCTATTCTATTCTATTCTATTCTATTCTATTCTATTCTATTCTATTCTATTCTATTCTATTCTATTCTATTCTATTCTATTCTATTCTATTCTATTCTATTTCTATTCTATTCTATTCTATTCTATTCTATTCTATTCTATTCTATTCTATTCTATTCTATTCTATTCTATTCTATTCTATTCTATTCTATTCTATTCTATTCTATTCTATTCTATTCTATTCTATTCTATTCTATTCTATTCTATTCTATTCTATTATTCTATTCTATTCTATTCTATTCTATTCTATTCTATTCTATTCTATTCTATTCTATTCTATTCTATTCTATTCTATTCTATTCTATTCTATTCTATTCTATTCTATTCTATTCTATTCTATTCTATTTCTATTCTATTCTATTCTATTCTATTCTATTCTATTCTATTCTATTCTATTCTATTCTATTCTATTCTATTTTATTATTTAAGATGTGCTGTCTATCCATACTTTGAAATATGTTTCGATCGTATCAAGACTCATATCGGTTCTTTACCAACTTATGGATCTCTTTCTGTAAGCCTTCTCTATTTAACTGTTATACTCTTGTATTATCTCAGCGTTACTTTTATATTTCCCATCATTGTCCTCTTCAGATGTTTTAATTATTATTTGTTACTATATTATCTTCTTTTTTAAATGTGTCTTTTCTAGAGATGGCGACCACATTGGCCCATCTTATTCTATTCACAACAGTTCGAAATAGATCAGTTGACGTTAGACCAGTCCACTTCTTAAGATTGACTAGCCAGGATATAAGCACAATCTTATCGCTTCTTCTTCTTATAGGGCCGTGCACCTATCGTGCGTTGACGAATTATCTTAAGGCCAGACGTCTGTCTTTTGCGGCATGCAAAAGATCGCCAGTGTTATTTATCATGTTATTGCTATAAGATGTTAATATATGAATATCGTTACCTTTACTATAAATAGAAGTGTGTTCTTCAAAAATAATATTAAAAATATTTGGAGAATCTAATACTCCTGATCTTTTAACAACATTTTTTAAAGTGTACATCCCAATCATTTTGGATTGAATGTTATCGTCGAGTAGTAACACCCAACAGTTCATTATTGATTACATCGCTGCAGATATGTCTTAAACAGTAATTTATCATCAATATTTGTAACTAGTAATGTTCTTTGTTAAATCTAATGTTCCTGTGAATACTGTGCAAAATGTTATTGGTATACACTTAGATTAATGAAACCAGTATACGTATAAAAGTATTTGTAGGAAGTGATTGGAATGTAAAAGTACGTATAAATTGCTTACATATAATTGATTACCTAATTATATTGTAGATTATGTCGCGTCGTTCAAGATTTACGACGGCGGAACCCCACAGTGTCGCCAAAATATCGAGAGTAGCTAATAAGTGAGGAATTTTAAAAATGCCAACTATTCAAGAAAACACTAGTCAATTAGATTTTTAAAATAAAAAAAAAATAATAACATTTTCAAAATTTACTTTGTCACTTTTCAATAATGTGGAAAACGAGATAAGTTTAATTATGGACGTCCATAATATTCTAAAAGATCACATAAAAATGTATCATTTAACCACCACTCTACAGCGACTATTCTGTTGTTTTCGCAATTTTCAAACACAATCAACACAACAAGAATTAGTTTTAAAGACATTAATCTATATTTTTATAATTAATAATAATTAATACACAAATATAAAGAGATATAAACAGAGTTTAGATTTATTATGGAGCGAAGTTGACACTTCCAAGTTGAAAAATTTTCCGCAGACTATTCAGAATGCTGGGGTAAGACTGGAATATTACAACAATTTTACAGAAACTCCTTATTTCTTTTACAAACTATTTGTGACTGATGACTTAATCGATTATATTGTTGATCAAACAAATTTATACGCTCATTAACAGATAAATGGCCGACCTGTTGTAGCCAAATCTAAATGTAAACGTTAGATACCAACTACAAGAAAAGAAATGGAAATATTCTTTGGGGTAACTATATGGATGGGATTGCTAAAAGCACTACGATTACGTGACTATTGGAGCAGAAATTACTTATTTGTTACCAATATAAGACACAAAATATCTAGAAATCGTTTTGAACAATTACTTTCCAATATTCACTTCAACAATAATAAAAGAGCGCCACAACCAAACTCACCGGATTTTGATCGGCTTCACAAAATATCTCCGTTGGTTCAAAAACTTATTTCTAGATTTCAGCAAATTGTTACTCCAGGATAAAATGTCTGTATTGACGAGACGATGGTACCTTATCGTGGTCGCTTGAAATTCAAGCAATATATAAAAAATAAAAGACACAAAATTGGTATCAAATTATATAAGCATTAGATTATATATGCTTAGAAAACGGCTACACTTATGACCTCAAAATTTACTGTGGAAAAGATAGTCAGGATGGTCAAAATGCCTCTTTATCTGTTTTTCCATCACTTATGGAAGCTTTGTTAGATAGTGGTCGTACTTTCTTCACAGATAAATATTATATGAGCGTCACCCTTGCTCGTACACTGCTCAGTCGTACAACTCACTTTGTAGGCACTGATCGGTCAAACAGAAAAATGAATTGTCACGAGGTTGTCAAGAAAAAACTAAAAAAAAATTGAAAAAATTGCCCTACAAAGTAATTCCGGAGTTGTAATGTTAAAATGGTGTGGCAAAAGGGATGTCTTGATGATTAGTACAAAGCATGGGGATGAAATGTTGAAACGTCTACACAAAGGCAAAGATATTGAAAAGACCAAAATTATTGTTGATTACAATGATTCAAAATCCTTTATTGATCTCTCAGATCAGAAAAAAGCGTATTCACATTGATTGATACGAGGGAATAAATGTTACAGGAAATTAGCCACAGAATTATTGTTTGGTAGTGCCTTGGTGAATGCTCATATTGTATATACACAGGTTACACAAACTAAATTGACTATAACAGAGTTCAAAACAGAAGTCTACTGGGTGAAATGACCGCTTCTTCTTCTTCTTCTTCGTCTAGCCATTCACGTCCACATCTGAACATAAGCCTCTTCAAGTCTTCCTTTCCATTGTTTTTTATTGTACGCTACTTGTAGCCAATTTTTCCCGGCAGTCCTTTTCAGATCATCTGTCCATCTCATAGGAGGTCTGCCTCTTGGTCTTTTGTGTTGGTATGGTCTCCAGGTTAAAATTGATCTGTGCCATTTGTTTAGATCGCTCCTAGCTGCATGTCCAGCGTATTCCCATTTCAACTTTAATGATTTTTGCACCACAACGGTGACTTTGATTTTCTGTCTTATCCATGTGTTTTTTTTCTTGTCCTTAAGTGATATACCTAGCAGTACTCTTTCCATCGCGTGTTAAGTGACTCTAAGTATATCCATATTCTTTTTTGTGATTGTCCATGTTTGTGCCGCATAAGTTAATATCGGAATAATGCATGCATCAAAAACTTTAGATCCAAGATGTAATTGAATTTGTTGATTTCTGAGTATATAGTTCAGTTTACCGAATGCTGCCCAAGCCAACTTTCTTCTTCTTTTTGTTTCTTCAGTTTGAATTTCCCTATTTAGGATTATTTTTTGTCCTAAGTATATATATTCTTCAACTTTTTCTATAACTTTATCGTTTATTATTGTCACGGTGTCTTCGGAGTGCATGACTTTTGTTTTGTTTAAATTCATTGTCAGTATTATTTTAGAAGATTCGGTATGTAGCTCTAAAAGCATGGTTTGCATTTCTTGTAGGTCAGTAGCTATCAGGATTATGTCATCTGCAAATCGTAGATTACTGAGGTAGCGGCCATTGATGTTTATTCCCTTATATTTCCAATACAGGTTTTTAAAAAAATCCAAAACTGAGGTGAACACTTTGGGTGATAAAGTATCTCCCTGTTTGACTCCCCTGTTTAATGGTACAGGGTTCGTGTGTTCATTTTCATTTAAGTAGTATGTAGCTGTAGCTTGGTTCATAGTTTCTTTTATTAAGTTAATATATCTGCTGTCTATTCTACAATTTTGCATTGCGTTTATTACGGCCGTGTGTTCTATGGTATCGAAAGCTTTTTCGTAGTCTACAAAAGAAAACTGGAAATTTGTATTCGTTACATTTTTCTATTAATATTTTTGTGGTTAACAGGTGATCGGAAGTTGAATAGCCTTTTCTAAAACCTGCCTGTTCATATGGTTGGTATTCGTCTAATTTTCTTGTTAGTCGAGTAGTTATGACTTTGGTGAGTATTTTAAACAGGTGTGACAGTGGGCTGATGGGTCTGTAGTTTTCCAATTTTCGACTATCACCTTTCTTGTGTAATAAGATTACTTGTTGAGTTGTTCCAGCTCTTAGGGACTTTACCCTGATGTAAACAACTGTCCATAAGCTTAGTTACAATTGCAATTAGTTCCTTACCTCCTTCTAATATCATATCTGTAGTAATACTATCTTCTCCTGCAGCTTTATTTCTCTTCATGTTTTCCAATGCTGTAGTTACCTCTGAAATTGTTACTTTTGGCATTATTTCTGATCCAACATTTTTTATTAATTTCCGTGCTGGTCTCATCTTATCATCTTGTTGATGTGATCTGTAAAGTTCTGTGTAAAATTCTTCTATTCGTGTCAGTATGTTTTCTCTACTTGTGATTTCATTTTCGTCTTTTCCCATTAATGATATCATCTGACGTCGTCCTAGTGTCGGTCTGAGGCATTTCATACTCTTATTTTTTTCAATAGTTGTTGTTATTAATTTTTCGTTTTCTTTTCTTTTTTGTTGTCTGATTCCTTTCCTAATCTGCCTATTAAGTTCTCTATATTCGTCGGTTCCCCTTTTGTTAGATTTATTTAAGATCTTCGTTCTTTCTATTTGTTGTAATATTTTTTTGTCTAATTCATTGTATGTTGTTTTTGGTTTTTTCAGTTGCAGAACGCTTTTATTCACTGTTTCGGTAATAAGGTTATTCAAATCATCAATATCATTGGAGTTTATCTGCTGCATGCTAACTTGATTTAATGCATGCACTATCTTTTAATTAAATTCACTATTTTTGATTTCTTCAGATGTCCATTTGTATCTTTTTTCATGTATTCTTTTTCTTTCTAGTTTTTTGTTTATTAGTTTTGTTCTTATTAGTCTATGGTCGCTTCCTAGGTCAAGCTGATTTAATACTGATACGTCTTCTACTAGGTTTCTATTCTTCGTTAAGATATAATCTATTTCATTCTTTGTCTTTTTATCGGGATTCATCCATGTCCATTTTCTGCTTGGTTTTTTATTGAAAAAGGAGTTCATTGAGTACATGTTATGTTCATTTATGAAATTGAGAAGCATTTTTCCTCTATCGTTTCTTTTCCTGTAGCCATAGTTACCAATTAAATGTTCATAATCTTCCTCTTTTTTGCCCAATTTAGCATTAAAATCTCCTAATAGTATTTCGTAATTTGCTTTATTTGTTTCTGTAGCTGTTCTTATTTCATCATAAAATATTTCTACTTTTTCATCGTCGTGGCTTTTGGTTGGAGCGTACACTTGGATCACTTTCAGAGTGGTGAAGAGATATGCTACTCTGTCTGATATGGACTTGAATTCTTCGATACACTGTGTGAGGCTTTGTTTTACCAAGAATCCCACTCCAGTGTATTCACCACCTTTATGCATAAAATGTGTGCCATTTTTTAGTATTATATACTCATCACTTTTTCTTCTGGTCTCGCATATACCAAGGATATCCCATTTTATATCCTTTAGTTCACTTTCTATTTCTGGGAATCTATTGTCGTCCATCAGTGTTCGAATATTGTTAGAGCATAGCCAAATTGTCATCTTGTGGCAGCCGGGTCTTACCCAGGGATTCTTAGCAGCCCCTCTTCCGTTAGTTGTTTGATCGCTGCCGTGATCAAGACTCTGGGAAGTACTGGGCACTGGGGGGCTT
Organism: Diabrotica balteata; assembly: GCA_918026665.1. Classification (NCBI taxonomy): domain Eukaryota; kingdom Metazoa; phylum Arthropoda; class Insecta; order Coleoptera; family Chrysomelidae; genus Diabrotica; species Diabrotica balteata. The sequence continues at coordinate 51,486,243 of OU898285.1, read as the reverse complement.
TTCTTTTTTGTCCTGTAGATTGACTTGAAGGTTTGGACCGTTATCTCCTCACGCTGGTCCAGTGCGGGTTGAGGAGGGAAGGGAAGGATTTGGGTAGGTCTGGGTTGGTGGGTAGGATTTAGGGATTAGCATCCGCTTCTCTCCCGGAAGAGGATTGGGAGAAAAAGCCGAGCTCGCGTGGGCAGGGGCGCATCCCTGAAGCAGACCTGTCTTTACCGGGATCGTAAAGAGTGTCTACCCGCTACCCCTGAAATGACCGCTATTGAAACTAATATCAACGATAACACCAATGTCAGTCATGAGCTTGTAGAAGGAAAAAAAACAGATCTGTGGTTTGATACGTCTGAATGAAGAATGAATTGGGGCGAAAGGAAGCTCAAAATAATTGTTTTCGTTCTAAATTTTTGTGCAACCAATGCAAAAAACATTATTGTATTTCTTGTTTTTTTCTCAACACATAATGCTGTTTGAAAATAATAAGGTGTTATATTATTATAATTATTTTTGCACATTCTGAATAAAATCTTTTATTTTTTTCATAGTTTTATAATTTCCATATCTTTCGTAAAAACCGTCTCGCATCCGATCAGGAAATAATATTTTGCTCCTTGGACCACCCTGTCCAACTTGCAATGTAATTTGTATAGCTCTGGGGGCACAGTTGATGCCACGGTGTTTCGAATACAAAACTGTAGTGTGGCAATAGAGTGATGCCGCACTGTCCCAAGAGTACTATTTAGTGAGGCATCATATTGATGCCACCCGTGGCTGAACGTGTTAAGTTTCATTTATACCCATATCACTGGAGTGCGATAGTTTAATCTATTTAGTTTAAAGCATTATTTTTGGAACTTATGCAATTTTTGCATAAAATTTATACTATTAACAATAAAAAATGGTTTTTTGTACTTAATCAATATAATTCTAAAATTCTCAATGTAATCAGGATTACATTTTTCTTATTATAATAAGTATATATTATATTAAATATTTCGGTAACTATTAACTTAAATTAAAGGTATTTCATACCAAAATTCAGAAGAAATATTAATGTTTTTGTCCAATTTTCCTTCGTTGCCTGGAGTAATTTAGTTAAATCAGAATTATGCAGCTAATTTGTAAAATGCGAATATCTCGAAAACTGTTGAGTTTTTGAGTTATTAACAGGTATACCTTTTTTTTGTTAAAATAATGTATCTTTAATTTTTTTATCAAAATTACCGGTAACTTATAGAGCAAAAAAGTTAAGTGTAAATTTTGACACCTAAGCTAATGAACATCTTTAAAAATATTAGTGGCTTAAAAATTACAACCAAAAATGTGAAAACAGTATCGAAGCTTTACACAAAAACAAAAGATCCTTTCACAATACAGGAGTCATCGAATGTTGTTTATTTTATACCGTGCACTAACTGTAATAAAATTTACATAGGAGAATCATCTCCTAATTTTCACAGCAGGGTGATATCACATCGTAGTGATATAAAAACCAAAAAAATCAATGCATGAGCATTGACAGAACATGCACTAACTCTAAAACATGAATTCAATTTCGATGATTCCTGTATTTTGCTAAAAGAAAAGAACCATTCAAAACGTGATTTTTGGAAATGTGTTTCATAAAATCTAGCACATCTTGCATCAACAAAAAGTCTGACATAGACAAATTAAGTAACATTTATTGTTATTTACTAGAAAAACCCCAAAAATAAAATAAATATTTACCTGTCCAAAAATTACACCTCTATGTATAATATGTTGCATACCATTAAGACAGGTTTAAAAAGTATAGTCACCTAAGAAGGGCCTCTAGTATTTCTTGTAAAGAAAGATAACATCAATTACACCTAATTACAAATTAATTACAGTGTTTTTTCTTTCCATTCTCTGTATGAGTTAATATACACCAGTAAAACATGCCATGAACCAAGTTTTACTATTTTTACAATAAATTTTAAAAATTTTATGATGTATTATGTCCATAATTGTATATTTTAATGTGTGGTATAAACTTTGAGTGTCAATGCTTACAAAAATAATCTCAACGACTAGTAAGTTACACTGAAGAATTGTGATATTTTTTAAATATTTACATAATTGTCTTTTACAGTGTCTTGAAAAAGGAATAAAACCATTCCAAAAGCTCGACAAAAAGTCAAAGAGTGTTTTTTTTTAACATCCCGGCCAATATTCTGACTGCAACCCTAATAAACTGTGTTGTTTGTTTATATCGACAGTCACTAATATCCAGTATTTCTTATATATATATATATATATATATAAATATATATATATATATATATATATATATATATATATATTAGACGAATTGATACGTGAACATGAACACAAAGTGCTTAGATTGCCAGCGTATCGTCCAGATTTTAATGCTATCGAATTAGTATGAGCATATTGCAAAACTTACTATAATACACGTATTGGCAGAGACCGATATAGAGATGAACATGTTTTGAGTATGTGGAAGGAAGCAATTCAACAGTGTACCAATGTTGCCTGGGCAAAAGGTGTAGAATCTACTAACAAATGAATTGAACAGTGATTTACCTATTAGGAAAAAAAAATATGTGTAATATTAATATCAACCCTGTAATAATTTACATTGGAGATAACCGTTCAGATTCTGAAGGCGATGAAAATGAAATATGAGAAGTGAAAAATGTAGGTTCAAAATCTGGTAACAATATTATTTGAACTAACTAATGTTTCATTGTTTAAATAATTTTACTGTTTCCTATTACATCAACACACTGTTAATATTATTTTACATTTAATTATAATTCTTTATAAATTGTTTATTTATTTATTAATCACTATCGATATTAAAGGAATTTATTCTTCTAAATGTGCCTATCTTCTAGAGATGCCAAAGCCAATTCTGTTCTGCATGGTGTTAATAATTTCTTTGTCTTTTTTAGCCTCTGGAGAATTTCGTATGCTTTAATGATGACGCACGGATAAAGAACCATGGACTCAACTGTACATGCGCATATGTTGTGTTGCATATCTCCGCTCGCTAATGATAATATTTACTAATTCACTACCAAAAATACGATACAATAAAATACAATACAATATAGGACCTTTCAATATCAAATTTTGGAACAAATAGAATAATAAAGAGAGTATTTTAAGTATATCGATGGTTTTTCGGAAGAGTAGTTAATATGATGATGGTAAGCTTCTCAATTTCATACAGAAAATTGGGCCACAAATAATTACGTAGTAAAACTAAAATCACAAAATCTTTTGAAGTGTTGTGTATTTATCGCGTTAATCTGGCGTGAAAACGATCGAAAATGTATGGTCGTTAATTGGAGTCTAATAGTCATATATTATTAGCGCCATTACAAGTCAACTTAGTTGCAAATTATTCATCTAATAGTAAAAGCATTCGCACCACAGTTGGTTGCACAAAAGTAAGCAAAAATAAACGTACATCTGTTGTGGCTTTCAGCCAGCATCATTAATTTTATAGTACTTAATAGTAGAGTAACAATGTATTTTAGGAATGCTGCTCGACAAGATAATCTAATGCATTATTTACAGAGATTGTAACTGAACACACATATCGTCGCAAATCAATGAAATGTTTTAAACATTGATTTCTGCAGTGTGAAAAGGGTCTTATAAGAGGGATTATTTATTTAATTTTCTACCTACGAGGTTGTTAGGTGACGAAAAGTTTAGAAATTAATGTAATTAAAACACATTTAATCTATTAATAATGAACACATAGATACTAGTTAATAAACAAATACAACTCTATAGTTATTAATAGAAAGTCTTTGGGTTAGTATTGTGGGAACACTTTTTAATAATATAAATTTTCTTCTCCCCACAGTCACATTCAGAGGACGGTGGTTTGTTTGACTTGTGTAAAATGTATGCAAATTTGCCGTATCAAGCTCAGTTTCTATAAAGTTGGACCTTGATGATTGACTCTAATACAACATGATTCTCCTTCTTGCACGATTATATATATATATATAAATATATATATATATATATATAGATTATATTATATATTATATATAAATATATATATATATATATATATATATATATATATATATAGTATATAGCAAAACTGGTAGGATTATCGACCGAAACGTAAATAACAATTTATTGTTTTGGAGTATCAGGTATGCAGTCTGTTATTAAAAAAAAAAAAAAATTTATACTGCAGTACAAAAAAGTACTGTTTTGAATATATTATGTTCAACATTTTTAAATATTTTAAACTCTTAATCTTTATCTCCTAAAGAAGCTGACAAAAATCAGCGAAATATAGAGTAATAAAAGAAAAAAGAGTTTTTTTTTATAACAGACCGCATACCTGATACTTACTTACTTACTTACTCCGTGGCGTTACAACCCTTCGTGGGTTTTAGCCGACTCGACAACATGCCTCCACTGTTTTCTGTCTTGAGCAACCTCCATCCAATTCTCCACGCCCATAGTGCTTAGGTCTCCTGCTATATTATCTCGCCACCGGAGACGAGGGCGTCCGCGTGGTCTCCTTCCAGTTGGGACTTCCTGCCACACCAGTCTTACTGTTCGTTCGTCAGAATGTCTTCTGAGGTGTCCTGCCCATTGGAGTCTTCTGGACTTTATTTCTTTTATGATGTTGGCGTCTGGGTAAAGTTCTTCAAGCTCTTTATTAGTTCTTATCCTATATTGTCCTGATGTTTCATCAAGCACCGGACCAAAGATCTTCCTTAGGATTTTTCTTTCCCAAACACGTAGTCTCTCTTCATTTGCCTTTGTCATCGTCCACGTTTCGCTTCCATACATCACAACGGGTCGTATGATTGTTTTATAGACCTGTATCTTCGTACGTCGTGTTAGTTGTTTTGATTTTATAAGGTTTTGGAGGGCAAAAATACATCTGTTGCCGGCCTGAATCCTGTTGTTTATTTCTTGTGATCCGTTATTGTCTTCAGTTATTGTTGTTCCAAGATACTTGAATTCCCTAACGCGCTCAAAGTTAAAGTCATCGATGGTAATGTTCTGACCGATTCTGTCTCTGCTTTGGTTATTGCGGCTCATATACATATATTTCGTCTTGTTTTCGTTGATTTGGAGCCCCATCTTCTCTGCTTCCTTCTCAAACCTTACGAAAGTCTCCTTCATCCTTAATCGCGTGTTTCCTATTAGATCTATATCGTCTGCAAATGCCAGTAGTAAGTTTGGTCCTTCTCGATGAAATACTGTATTCGGTTTTTCGATTCTTGCACTTCTGATTATGTGCTCCAGAGCTAAGTTGAAGAGTTGTGGTGAAAGTGCATCTCCCTGTTTTAGTCCATTGTTTATTTCAAATGTCTCCGAGTATTGTTGTCCAACTCTCACCTTACATCGTAACCGTTCCATACACATCCGTATCAACCGGACTAGTTTTTTTGGAAAGCCAAGTTCCTGCATCGCTGTCCACAGTCTGTCCCTACATACTCTATCAAATGCTTGTTTAAAATCTATGAACATCTGATGAAGCTCACGATCAAACTCCCAGCATTTTTCCATTATCTGTTTTATTGTGAATATCTGGTCAATTGTAGAGCGGCCCGGTCTAAATCCGCATTGATAATCTCCAACAATTTCTTCTGTGTATGTTTTGGTTCTTTCTAGCAGGATGTTTGCAAGGATTTTGTAGGTGGTGTTTAGGAGTGTTATTCCCCTGTAGTTAATACATTGCTTTTTGTTTCCTTTTTTGTGTATTGGTACAATAACCCCTTCTTTCCATTCATCTGGCATTGTTTCTTCTTGCCAAATGTCTTGAATTAGCTTGTATATCGAACTGTACAATGCTTCTCCTCCATGTTTTAAGCACTCTGCGGGTATACCATCGCTACCTGGTGTCTTATTATTTTTGAGTTTTTTAATTGCCTGTATTACTTCTTCGTATGTCGGGTATTGGTCTTCTATTTCAGCTGTATGTACCTCTATGTTTGATGTACTTCTGCTAGATTGGTCATTCAATAGTTGATAGAAGTATTCCTTCCAGGTTTTTAAGATTTCCTTGTCATCAGTGATAAGCTGTCCACTGTCGTTTTGAAGAAAGTTTCCTGTTCTTGCTTGGTACCCGGTCTTGATATCTGAAACTCCTTTAAAGAACTGCCTCGCTTGTTTGTTCTTTCTTTTTTTCTTCTATTTCTCTGATTATTTGTTCCTGATACTCTCTCTTCTTCCTTTTCATTAGTTTTCTTGTCTCTGTTCTTCTTTGTCTATACATTTCATTGTTGTTGTGCGAGGGGCTTTGTAGCATGTTCCTTCTAGCCATATTTCTTGCTAATATGGAGTTCAGGCAATCATCATCGAACCATTTTTTTGTTGTTTTCTTTTTGTGTCCTAGTATTTCATCTGATACGCTTGTCAGAGCTACTTTGATATTTTTCCAAGCTGAGTCTATGTTGTTATAGTTTTCTGTCTGTGCTAGAGCGATTTTTATAGCCTTTTGAAATTTCTGTTCTGTCTCCTTATTACGTAGAACTTCGGTATTCCATAATTGTGTTGGTGTATTCTTGTGTGTTTTTTTGGACGCTATTCTTGTCCTTATCTTCGCTTTTACAAGAAAATGATCCGTGTCTCCATCAGCTCCTCTTAGGCTTCTTACGTCTAGACAGTTACTACCCCTCCTGGCATCTACTAGAACATGATCAATCTGATTTCTTGTGACGCCGTCGTTGGAAACCCATGTTTGTTTGTGTATATTCTTGTGTTCAAACATTGTCGATTTTATTAGTAGATTGTGGGATGCTGCAAAGTCTATTAGCCTTGTTCCATTATCGTTGCTAACATCGTGAAGACTATGGTTACCTATTGTTGGTTTGTACGCTGCTTCCTTCCCAATCTTTGCATTGAAATCTCCTAAGATAATATGCATGTCCTGTTTAGGTAAATTATTTATCAGTTCCTCTAGTTTCTCGTAGAAGTTATCTTTTACATGCTCTTCCTTTTCCTCTGTCGGTGCATGGGCAGCAACTAGGGAATAGTTATGTAGTTGTCCTTTGATTCTGATATAACAAAGTCTTTCATTAACGGGTTTGAAAGTTAAAACTGATATACCTGATACTCCAAAACAATAAATTCTTATATATAATAATATATATATATATATCATATATATAATATATATATATATATATATATATATATAATATTATATTATAATATATATATATATATATATATATATATATATATATATATGTTTTGGATGGGTTGGAGTCAATAAAAGGGGCTATTTGTTGACTATTTTTTACTCGAGCTTTCAATTGTGATTACAATTATTATCAAGAGCTTCTAAAAAATATAAAATATCTTACAAAGTTGAACTAAATAGAAATAAAAATTTTTTGTTAACTCACCAAATAAAATTAGTTTTTTATATAAAACTGCTGCTTACATATTAATTACAAAAAATATTAATAAAAAAGTGTCCTATTCTAATAAATGTTTCTCTGAAAAATTTTGATAAAGTTTCTTAACAAAAACAATTGAATTTGTAAACAAAAATTGAATAGCTACAAACCAGCCTAAATGTCATAAATACTAACTTAAAAATTTTGATTTTTGACATATTGTCAAAAATAAAATTTTGTTTAAAAAATTCTTCTTTGTTTAGTAACAAAAAAGAAGAAGATTTATTCACCATTGATAGATGCCCGAAAAAATGTAACAAATACATGGAAAATTCAAAATGTGATATTTTACTCTTTATTTTACTATTACTTTTACTATTTTACTACGAAC
>OU898285.1:51444112-51477973 GCA_918026665.1 Diabrotica balteata | reverse complement strand
TACTTAACTTACTTACTCCGTGGCGTTACAACCCTTCGTGGGTTTTAGCCGACTCGACAACATGCCTCCACTGTTTTCTGTCTTGAGCAACCTCCATCCAATTCTCCACGCCCATAGTGCTTAGGTCTCCTGCTATATTATCTCGCCACCGGAGACGAGGGCGTCCGCGTGGTCTCCTTCCAGTTGGGACTTCCTCCCACACCAGTCTTACTGTTCGTTCGTCAGAATGTCTTTGAGGTGTCCTGCCCATTGGAGTCTTCTGGACTTTATTTCTTTTATGATGTTGGCGTCTGGGTAAAGTTCTTCAAGCTCTTTATTAGTTCTTATCCTATATTGTCCTGATGCTTCATCAAGCACCGGACCAAAGATCTTCCTTAGGATTTTTCTTTCCCAAACACGTAGTCTCTCTTCATTTGCCTTTGTTATCGTCCACGTTTCGCTTCCATACATCACAACGGGTCGTATGATTGTTTTATAGACCTGTATCTTCGTACGTCGTGTTAGTTGTTTTGATTTTATAAGGTTTTGGAGGGCAAAAATACATCTGTTGCCGGCCTGAATCCTGTTGTTTATTTCTTGTGATCCGTTATTGTCTTCAGTTATTGTTGTTCCAGATACTTGAATTCTCTAACGCGCTCAAAGTTAAAGTCATCGATGGTAATGTTCTGACCGATTCTGTCTCTGCTTTGGTTATTGCGGCTCATATACATATATTTCGTCTTGTTTTCGTTGATTTGGAGCCCCATCTTCTCTGCTTCCTTCTCAAACCTTACGAAAGTCTCCTTCATCCTTAATCGCGTGTTTCCTATTAGATCTATATCGTCTGCAAATGCCAGTAGTAAGTTTGGTCCTTCTCGATGAAATACTGTATTCGGTTTTTCGATTCTTGCACTTCTGATTATGTGCTCCAGAGCTAAGTTGAAGAGTTGTGGTGAAAGTGCATCTCCCTGTTTTAGTCCATTGTTTATTTCAAATGTCTCCGAGTATTGTTGTCCAACTCTCACCTTACATCGTAACCGTTCCATACACATCGTATCAACCGGACTAGTTTTTTTGGAAAGCCAAGTTCCTGCATCGCTGTCCACAGTCTGTCCCTACATACTCTATCAAATGCTTGTTTAAAATCTATGAACATCTGATGAAGCTCACGATCAAACTCCCAGCATTTTTCCATTATCTGTTTTATTGTGAATATCTGGTCAATTGTAGAGCGGCCCGGTCTAAATCCGCATTGATAATCTCCAACAATTTCTTCTGTGTATGTTTTGGTTCTTTCTAGCAGGATGTTTGCAAGGATTTTGTAGGTGGTGTTTAGGAGTGTTATTCCCCTGTAGTTAATACATTGCTTTTTGTTTCCTTTTTTGTGTATTGGTACAATAACCCTTCTTTCCATTCATCTGGCATTGTTTCTTCTTGCCAAATGTCTTGAATTAGCTTGTATATCGAACTGTACACGCTTCTCCTCCATGTTTTAAGCACTCTGCGGGTATATCATCGCTACCTGGTGTCTTATTATTTTTGAGTTTTTTAATTGCCTGTATTACTTCTTCGTATGTCGGGTATTGGTCTTCTATTTCAGCTGTATGTACCTCTATGTTTGATGTACTTCTGCTAGATTGGTCATTCAATAGTTGATAGAAGTATTCCTTCCAGGTTTTTAAGATTTCCTTGTCATCAGTGTGATAGCTGTCCACTGTCGTTTTGAAGAAAGTTTCCTGTTCTTGCTTGGTACCCGGTCTTGATATCTGAAACTCCTTTAAAGAACTGCCTCGCTTGTTTGTTCTTTCTTTTTCTTCTATTTCTCTGATTATTTGTTCCTGATACTCTCTCTTCTTCCTTTTCATTAGTTTTCTTGTCTCTGTTCTTCTTTGTCTATACATTTCATTGTTGTTGTGCGAGGGGCTTTGTAGCATGTTCCTTCTAGCCATATTTCTTGCTAATATGGAGTTCAGGCAATCATCATCGAACCATTTTTTTGTTGTTTTTTTTTTGTGTCCTAGTATTTCATCTGATACGCTTGTCAGAGCTACATTGATATTTTTCCAAGCTGAGTCTATGTTCTTATAGTTTTCTGTCTGTGCTAGAGCGATTTTTATAGCCTTTTGAAATTTCTGTTCTGTCTCCTTATTACGTAGAACTTCGGTATTCCATAATTGTGTTGGTGTATTCTTGTGTGTTTTTTTGGACGCTATTCTTGTCCTTATCTTCGCTTTTACAAGAAAAATGATCCGTGTCTCCATCAGCTCCTCTTAGGCTTCTTACGTCTAGACAGTTACTACCCCTCCTGGCATCTACTAGAACATGATCAATCTGATTTCTTGTGACGCCGTCGTTGGAAACCCATGTTTGTTTGTGTGTATTCTTGTGTTCAAACATTGTCGATTTTATTAGTAGATTGTGGGATGCTGCAAAGTCTATTAGCCTTGTTCCATTATCGTTGCTAAACATCGTGAAGACTATGGTTACCTATTGTTGGTTTGTATGCTGCTTCCTTCCCAATCTTTGCATTGAAATCTCCTAAGATAATATGCATGTCCTGTTTAGGTAAATTATTTATCAGTTCCTCTAGTTTTTCGTAGAAGTTATCTTTTACATGCTTTCCTTTTCCTCTGTCGGTGCATGGGCAGCAACTAGGGAATAGTTATGTAGTTGTCCTTTGATTCTGATATAACAGAGTCTTTCATTAACGGGTTTGAAAGTTAAAAACTGATATACCTGATACTCCAAAACAATAAATTCTTATATATAATATATATTATATATAATATATATTATATATATATATATATATATATTATAATATATATATTATATATATATATATATATATATATATATTTATATATGTTTTGGATGGGTTGGAGTCAATAAAAAGGGGCTATTTGTTGACTATTTTTTACTCGAGCTTTCAATTGTGATTACAATTATTATCAAGAGCTTCTAAAAAATATAAAATATCTTACAAAGTTGAACTAAATAGAAATAAAAATTTTTTGTTAACTCACCAAATAAAATTAGTTTTTTATATAAAACTGCTGCTTACATATTAATTACAAAAAATATTAATAAAAAAGTGTCCTATTCTAATAAATGTTTCTCTGAAAAATTTTGATAAAGTTTCTTAACAAAAACAATTGAATTTGTTAAACAAAAATTGAATAGCTACAAACCAGCCTAAATGTCATAAATACTAACTTAAATTTTTTTATTTTTGACATATTGTCAAAAATAAAATTTTGTTTAAAAAATTCTTCTTTGTTTAGTAACAAAAAAGAAGAAGATTTATTCACCATTGATAGATGCCCGAAAAATGTAACAAATACATGGAAAATTCAAAATGTGATATTTTACTCTTTATTTTACTATTACTTTTACTATTTTACTACGAACTTTTTTTTCGTCAATTGACTTTTCCTATCTGGGATAAATCTTTCGTAACACTGCTTCCTCATTTATTTATAGTTATTTTCCTCGAATAATTGGACTATCGGGGATCGATTGAAGCCAACGGGGTGGATTAGTTCCATGGTATGGAGCTAGTCTCTCGATATGAACTACCTTGGCTACCTTGACTACCTTTTAGCTACTTCTAGCTGAAAACTGAATGCGATAGATTAGATCATTTATTTTCTGCAGACGGTATACGGCATGCATGTCGAGCCTGGCCTTAGCTTTATCATTTTGAAGCTTCAAACTTTTACGAGCAAATTCGTAGACTAGTTTTTCTTTCAAATTTTCAATGTAGGTCGGGGATGAACGTCCTTCTTCGCAGGGAGGCAATCTTTCAAAAATAAGATCTTAAGAAAGCTTAATTTCTCTTCCGGTGATCATCATTGATGGATAATAACCAGTTTCTTCATGTTCGGAACTTTTATAGGCTAACAGGAATAGAGGAATTAAACTGTCCCAATCTTTTTAATTATCAGAGACAAACATTGAAAGGTATTGACAAACAGTTCTGTTATATCCTTCGGCTATTCCGTCTAATTGAGGATGGAGAGGCGGAGTGCGAGTTTTCTTAATACCAAAGCTTTTCATTAATTCTTGCCATAATTCTGATTCAAAATTTCGTCCTTGATCAGAATGTAACTCTAAAGGAACTCCATGTCTTGATACGACGTGTGTTATAAATGCTTCTGCTACTGTAGTCGCTTCTTGATTAAGAAGGGGTACAATTTCAGGCCATTTTGAAAAATAATCCATTGCGACCATTAAGTACTTGTTCCCTCTCTCTCTGTCATCGGAAGTAGACCAAGAATATCCACTGCAAGTCGTTCAAAAGGCTCTCCGGAAAGATATTGTGCCATTTTACCACGACTTCTTGTTCTAGGGCCTTTTTTACCATTACATAAATCGCATTTCCTACACCAATCTTCCACATCTTGGCGACAATTGATCCAGTAAAATCTGTCTCGAACTCTGGCCAGTGTTCTTTTGACTCCAAAATATCCTTCAGAAAGGCTGCTATGAAGTTCTTGTAAGACACTTTTAATGTATGATTTCGGCAGTACCACTTGTTGAACTATACGTACTTCATCGGGACTTTCCCATTTCCGATATAATAGACCATTGGAAAGATACAGAGAATCCCATTGAGCCCAGTACGCTTTTATAGTTCCACTGTATTTGGTTATTTCCTGCCAAATAGGTCTTACTCCATTTTTAAGCCATTCTCGTATGACTTTAAGTCATTATCTTTCTTTTGACTCTTTTAATTTCCAGGGAAGTCTGATCATTATCTTCTTCCTATATAACTGTGGTTACCTGGAGACTTACTTCTTCGGTTATGTTCTCTTTATCTTCAAGTCTTTTACAGTACTGGCATTGTCGTTCCAAACAGGGTCGCCTAGAAAGAATATCGGCATTGTTATGGAGATGCCCTCTTCTATTTACTACGTCGAAGTTATACTGGCTATTGTTTGCGTATTTGTGGTCAGTTGTGGAAGGTCGACTTCTTAGAGACCTATCTCTACTAGTATTTCTACTAGGACTATGTGATCGTTTTCTGGATATCGATCTAGGCGACCTTCTAGCCTCATTCTTTGGATGTTTTCTCCTTGTTTGGGATCGGCTTCTGCAATTGTTTTGAAAATATCCTATTCTCCCGCAATTAAAACATCTTCTGTTTTTATTTCGAGGTTTTTGTTGAAGATTTTGCAGTATGTTTAAAATTTGGGATAAAATAGGTTGTTGGTTATCTGCGGTTGTGATTTCTTCATTTTGTTGAAATCTTATTTCTCTTAATTTTGGCCGAGATCTGGAAATGCTTTTTGCCGCTTCATACTCCTGGGCTGAGACTAGTGCTCCATTTAGCGATTTGTGATGTTATAATCGGAGAGCTTGTTGCATTTCAACATCCTGTAGTCCATCTATGAATGCCTGTATTCCAATTTGTTCCAGAAAATCTTTAGGTGCCTGAGGGTATGCCAAGTGCTATAGTCTTTTAATGTCGGCTTCAAATTCTTGCAGGCTTTCGTTATGTTTTTAATATCGAATTTTAAGCTGACATTAGAAAACCTACTTTAGATGCTGCTGGTCATATCTTGTCTCTAAAGCTTCAACGAGAGAGGTATAAATGGGTGCATCTTGGAGAAGGAATTGCAAAACGGTTGCTGCCTGTCCTCGAAGCGACACCACCAAAGAAGCTGAAATTTTTTTTATTCCAACCACTTGCTCTAGCTGCAGCTTCAAATTCAAAAACTACTAGTTCTAATTGTACCTGGTTCAATTATGGAAGGTGATGAAGCTGTTTGTTTAGATTCGACGTTAGTTACTGAAACATTAGATAAAGAAGCTTGGGTATTAATTTTTTTTTCTAACTCAACTATTTGTATTTGTAAATTAGATTTCAAATCATTTTGTTGTTCTATTTTATTTTCAAAATTGTTTTGTTTTTCTTCTAATTTATCTATTCTACTAGTGATTTGACTTATTTCTTACTGAAAATTTTCGTAAATTTGGGATAAACTATTTATGATTTCTTCCTCTATGTTTTTACGCCTCTCCTTTTTCTCTTCTTCTTCTTGCCTACGCTTCTTATTTTCCACTTTCTCTTCTTGCAAACGCTTTTCATTTTCCTCTTTCTCTTCGTGCCTACATTTCTCATTTTCAGATTTTTCTTCTAGCCAACGCTTGTCATTTTCCGCTTTCTCTTCTTGTCTACGCTTCTCTTCATCTTCTTTCATTTTTAAAAACCATGCAGGGGGTCCGGACGTATCCATTTCTTTGTCAAACTCAGTGGATCTTGTATTTACCATTACCAACTACTAAATATTTCTTTATCCCACCGCTGTCACCAATGTTACACTTCTTGAAAATTAACTTAAACCAACTATATTATAATGCTTTTAACTAACTGACAACTATAAACTTCAACATTCAAAATACAACTGTTCTTCGCTGCTTTCAACCATTTCTTCTTTGGACGTCCTTTTCGTTTTCCCCCATTTCTCCCTCCTTCAGTATTGTTTTACCATTTCTATTATCTAGCATTTTCTGGTTTTCCATACATCCTCATTATTTCTTTTTTCGTTCGTCTTCTCCAAATATTCTTTGCCGTCTTTATTCCTAAAAAGATTTTTCTGAGTACCTTTCTTTCCCAGATCTCTACTTTCTTTTCTTCATGCTGGTTCATAATCCACGTTTCACTAGCATACATTACTGTGGGTCTGATTACTGTCTGGTAGACTCGCAGTTTAGCTGTTTTGACACATTTTTTACTTTCGGTAATAAATTTACTGACCTAAATAAATTACCGCTCTGCTTCCCTTCATTATTTTTTTGTCTATCTCTTTTTCTTCTTTTCCAGTGTTCGTTATGGTTACTCTTAAGTATTCAAATTCTGACACCTTATCAAAACTAGACAGTCCCTGCTCCTTTCATTTTAATATATTTGTTATGTCTCCTCTCATTTCTATATATTGCGTTTTTGTTTCGTTTATTATTAATCCGTATCTTTTCGCTTCTTCTTCAAATTTCTGGAAAACTTTTTCTAAATGTTTTTTTATTCTCGCTAGTATCTCCACATCATTCGCGTACGCTATGCACTGTTCCCTGTTATTGAAAATAGTCCTGTTTGTGCTTATATTTGAGCTTCTTAAGATTTGTTCGAATACTAGGTTGAATAAATTTGTTGAAAGTGTTTTAAAACCCCTTGATTTAAACCTCTATTCACTGTGAACTGTTTTGAACAGCTTCCTTCCATTCTTACGCTATTCATTGTGTTCCTAAGCGTCATTCTTACTAGCCATAAGCTTTTCTGGCATTTCTAATGTTCTCATGGCCTCATATAGCATTGTTTGAATTAGGGTGTCATATGCTTATTTACAATAGATAAATAGCATATATGTAATCCTAAGTTTTGTTCGTAGCTATTATGTATTAATTTTAACATACTTATTTGATCAGTAGTTGTTCTTCCTGATCTAAAACCTTCCTGGTATTCTCCTATCATTTGGTTTTCTCCTAATAATTTTTGCAAGTATTTTATAGACTACTTCTAATAGTGCTATACCTCTACAGTGTTCGCACTCCGTTTTGTATCCTTTTTTATAGATAGGACAAATAAGAGCACTACTTTGTTTCGGCATTTCTTTCTTTCGAGCAGATCAAAATACATTATTACATGTATATAAATCTTTAGTTTGATCCAAACTCGACTATAGTGCGATAGTTTATTCATCAAGTAAAATATCAGTATTGAAAACCCTAGAAACTGTTTAAAACACAGCTCTACGAATGGCTACAGGTTTGTTTTCGAACGACACCAGTTGAAAGTTTACAATGCTTAACGAGGCAACCACCCCTAAGTTTACAATGCAAATACCTTTCTTTATCATATGCTTCTAAAATGGCTAGTAATAAAGAACACCCTACTTATATCAATACGTTCACAGATCGATTTCAAGACACTTTCGCTACAACAAGACTAGATAAAATCACATTTTACGAAAGAGTTAGAAGACACCTTCATGACCTACACCTAGAATTTCCTGAAATTATCTTAACAAATAATACCAATTCCCAAGATTAATACTAACCTTAGTATATATATACTATAACAGGCCTGATCAACCAATCATTCTTAATAGAAATGGAAACTTACAAAAATCACCAAGATATACATTGACACATCCTAATCTCCAGACGGTGTTGGTGCAGCCATCCTCACACCCAATACATCCTTAAAATTTAAATTCGATCCCATTACTTCGTCATATACTGCAGAGTTGTGTGCAAAATTAAGCACTTATCCACATAAAAGAGTCGAAACAGTTCCCGTCTCTCATAATAACCGATTCGCTAAGCTCACTTTATACTACCAAACGTTTATATACCAATAATCCAATTGCCTCTCATATCTAATCAGAAATAGATATTTTAGATAATAATAAGATCACTGTTGACTTCATGTTTGATCCATCACATTCAGGTATAAAAGGAAATAAAGAAGCAGATGAACTAGCTCGCTTAGCATCCTTCAGCCAGAACTACTAGTTATGACAGGTCCATTCTTAGTGGACTGTCATAAGTCTGGAGTCATAAATAAAATATAAAGTGTTAAGTGCGTGGCAAAATAAGTGGAGTGCATCACAAAATAAACTTAAAGGAAATCAAACAATCAGTGAAACCGTGGCTCCAACCCACAGCGAATAGAGACGACCAGGTGAGAATAACACGTTTGCGACTAGGACACAGTAACTTTACACATAAACACATATTTACGCGAACTGTGCCGCCAATGTGAGAAAATTGTCAAGTAACACTCTCCGTGAAGCATATACTAACTCAGTGCAAAACATATGAAGCAGCAAGAAAGAAGCACACTATCCCAAATAATATAAATGAAGTCTTAGGAGAAATCATGAATATTAAAAACACAATAAGTTATCTTACAGACTCAGGACTGTATCAATTATTATAACTTTTTCTAACTTTACCTGTATTATATTTTTTAGATCGCTAATAACACTTGTGGTTACAGCGTAAATGAATAAATAAAAGAAAGAAATAATGTCTTATTTGGCACACAAAATCTGTTCATATAAAATATGTCATTTTTATAGATTTCATATAAAATCCCATTGATATATAGCTGAAAAATAAAATTTCTATTTTAAATTCCAACCAAAATTCATAACAACAAATACCGAAAGTAAAATATTTTTATCCATTATTTTCCACAATTTTAATAAATATTTTGTTTTTCTTTAAATAAAATCTAATTGAAAATTATACAATACACACAATATGCTGTAATAAATAAAATAAATGTTTGCAAAAAGTTTAATCATTGTCAAATATTTGTTTTATGTAAACGATCGTTAGGAAAAAGGGAAACGAGAAATTTTACAACTACTACCGAATAAATAATTTTGTAAAGTATTTTATGTACCATTTTGTTTGTAGAACAACATTCGGTATTTGGTTAGCATTGCTCTTTTACAATTCCTGTAGTTTAATTGAAGGCGGGGAATTTTACGCGGCGGGTAATTACACGCAGAGTCGATTCAAATATAACGCCCTTAGCTGGTATGTGCGCAAGTACAAACGTCTAACAAACCATCAGCTATAGGACAGAGCGATTGCTGAACGTTCTTACAAACTTCAGTTGTTATTGAGACGTAATAGGTGAATAATATATTTCTATAAGGAATATCTTGTTTGGCTTATACCCATACAGATTGCACTGCGAGAAAAGGTTTGAAGGACTATATAAGTAATATACACGTTGAATAAATTTATATAATATTTAAAAATATAATTTATACTCCGTTTAAATTATATTTTTTGTGACAAAAAATTTGGTAATTTACCAGAAGAATAAGGTTAGCGTGAGGAGGATTTGGAAAACTGAGTTAGATCTTGAAAAGCACTAAAACAGAACAATATTTGAAAAGCAGATTTTAGGATCAGTTTATTCTCCCCATACCCTCGTATGGTTCACAGACGTGGGCACTCACTAAGTCTAATATAGATAAAATAGTAAAGGCACAAAGAGCGATGGAAAGATAAGTGCTCGGGGTGAGACTTATAGACAAAAAACAAACAAATGGATTAGAAGTCAACCAAAGTAAAAGACGCAGAAGAACATGCTGCCAAATTAAAATGGAGCTTCGTAGGACACAATGCCCGACTGAGGGATAAAAGATGGAACCACGAAATACAAGAATGGAGACCATGGTTAGAGAAGCAGAGGAAGACCACAAATGAGATGGGCTGACGACATTAAGGGGATCGGGGGACACAACTGGAAGCAAGTGGCGCAAAATAGAAAACACTAGATTTATTTGGGGGAGGACTATATCCAAAGTTGAATTACTTAAGGCTGAAGAGAGAGAGAGAGAGAGAGAGAGAGAGAAGAGAGAGAGACAAAAAATCAAGCTGTATATTTCTTTTAATTTGCGTAAAATTTACTGATACACTGCCCAAAATACCAGATAGATGGGTAATTTTACGCCCCAACCAAAAAGATAAAATTGATAATTTCAAGATACGTATTTACCGTTTGACTCTGTGTGTGTTATATAAGTTTAGGATTAACTTTTAGGTTTTGATTTAGTGTGATACCCCTACTTTCCCTTAAAGAATTCATATTCTGACTATGATTAAAAATTTATAAATATTTTCGAACTAATTTTTTTAGAAAACATTTTTCTTCTTTTATATCTATTTTTGAATTACATAGTCTACACATGATCAAAAAATACCAAACAGAATCAGTAAATGTTGACCATAAATGGATGAATATTTTAAATGCACTGGTTGGTCTTTGTAGTCAGAGAACTCTGTTGGAATCTTTAAGTGACATTTATCTTCCACTCGCACCTAGTTTGGAGTCTCAATTAATTTAAATAACAATGTAACAGTAGATGAATGACGATTTGTTAAACTTTATGGAACAAAGATGGATTTTAAAATTGGGATGCTCAAAATATAGCAAGTCTTCTTAAGAAATAAGAAAAAAAAATACGATTAGTGAAAAAGAGTGGTTTTTGTCTTAAAATTGAAGATATACCGAAGCACGATGTGTTCAATTTACAAAAAAAGATAATAGAGGTTGCTGCTGTATGAAATAAAAGATCATAATATAACCTTGTTGATAAATCGTTATTTATAATAATAAAATAAACTATTTTTAGTTTTTATAACAGTCATTCTCAAGTATAAGTATTAAATGATATATTTGCACGGTTTCAGTGGCGGCTCGTGGCTTGAGAGACAAGGTCGGCAAGGTACTTTTTGTCTCCTCAGATAGGTATACCGTCTAATAAAGACTTGTTTTTTGTTTTTTTTTTTCTTAGTATCCTATAAATTTAGAACCTAAACATGTTTATAAATTAACTCTAGTCTACGTTGTTTGGAAGTAGCAAAATGGGTAATAACGTCATCGTAAAACTTATTAGAGTTTTGGAGAGATTTTAAAAGTTTTTTTTATATTGACATTAGAGACAAGCTTGACATTCTCTCTTGTTTCATGGTATTTCGACAATACGTTTTGATTCTTTTGAGGCAAGAGAAATCTCGTTCATTTGAGGCAGACGTTGGTGGTAATTAGAGAATTAATGACAATAATTTATTAATTTCGGTAACAGTTTGTTGTAATGAATTGCAGTATATAAAATTATACATATCTTGTAACTTATCCCATCTTTCGAAAATATTTGGATCAGCATATAAAACTTGTAATTCATTTTCTAATTTTATTTTATTAAAGAATAATGGATAATTTTTAATTCATCTGTGTAATAAATATCTTGGAAATTCTTTGGCGTAACTTTTAAATTTTAAATCGTCAAAGAGGTCAAGAATTTGCAAATCTTCAAAATTCGAAAAACGAGTATCTATTTGCATAATAATAGTATCCAAAATTTCAAAATATACTCGTTTTTCGAGATCTGTTTCTGTGTCATGCCTTTGTCTTTTTTGGGGGGGTTCGGAAATATCAAGCGAGTCCAAAACGTCACTGCGTATATACTGGAAATTACTATCATTACGAAAATCTCTGAGATTTTGCACCAGTCTTGTTATTCTATTTTTCGAATGAATAATGTCAGTTAACTGATTTTGAACAACATTGAATATCAAATCGGTTTGGGTAAACACTTTCTTAAAAACATTTAAAAGTATGGTAAAAGAGTAATCATTTAATAAAGTTTTCAAACCGATTGCTTCACGGATCGAGATATCATCACTTTCAAAATCGTCACATTCAATAATAAAATCAAAAACTTCCAAAAGCTGTTCACGAAAATCTGCTACAGTGAAAACTAACCGATATTAAAAATTCCATCGCGTCTAACAAACTGTTGGCATTTTTTCGAAACAAACCGTTCTAAAACATTAGTCTGTTTACGCTAGCTTGAGAAAAATGAAGCAAATTCGCTTAAACTGGCAAAAAAAAGACTACATTCTTTAATTTTTTATATGTATCCTGCAAAACTAAATTCATTCTATGCGTATGACAGTGAGTAAATAAAGCTTGCGGTGCAATAGTTTTAACTTTTGCCTGGAGACCATTTAATTCACCAGACATGCCGGCAGCGCCGTCATAAGTTTGCCCTACCAATTTATTTTTGATATCAAAAATTTTATTCTGTCGTTTAAAACACCAAAAATATATTCTACTTTACGGCTTTTACTCACGTCTGTAAAACCTAAAAACCTCTCATAGATATTACCACGTAACGCGTATCGAACAACAATTGATAATTGTGAATGACATGATATGTCGGTAGTTTCATCTACTTCTAGTGAAAAGCAAATGGTTTGCTGAATCTCAGACTCAATTACGTTACTCAAAATGTAACTAATTAATTCTATTAATTCATTCTGGATTGTTTTAGATACACCGCTAAATGTCTTCGAATCAGAAAGTAAATTAGAAAATTCCAAATCGTATTTCTTAAAGATTTTTATTAGTTCTCTATAATTACCTTGATTTAACGAATGCTCCCTAACGTGTCCCCTAAAATATAACTGCTGACAATTTAAAAAAATTACAATATCAATTAAACGACGTAAAACTGCGTGATTATTTTTTACAATTTCGTTATGTTTAGTAGCATTTTCACGTTGGGCATTATCTAATGAAACATAGATATTTTGTTTTCCAAATAAATCTAATTTAATCTGGCTGTGTGTATGATCTTTGTCGAAATATCATGTTTATGTAAAGCCCTAAATAATTCCTATAAATTATCGTAACCAGATTTACACCACGGATTTTGATGTTTGCCCCTATTTGTCGAAAATAAAATGCAAGGCCAACAGAAAAGTTTGTTTTTTATTTCACTCCCGGTAAGTCATGAGTACTTGCTGTACCAATTATCTGAAAATGATCTAAGTATTACTTCCCTTACCCGCACTAATATTTATTACAAAGGACGCCCCTTATTTTTAATAACGATTTGTTCTTCGTATGGAATAGATGAAAACCCATTATGCAAAATATAATTTACAATATCAGACATATCAATACTTACAGTTTCTCCCATGGCTTGCATTTTTTAGGTTAATTTACCTGAATTTGTTTACACTTTAATTAAAAAAAAACTTCTAATATGTAAAAAAAAACCTTTAACCTTTAACTATTTACGGCAGACGTAACGTATCACAGTATTACTTTAGAAAATAAAAATAAATCACAAAAAGAAAGGCTAGTTCGTGTACTGAATATCACTTTACTTTACCCTTTAGTTGTATTAGCAACATTTCCGATAAAATATCTAAACGTTTTACTTCTTCAATTAAAAACATCAAAATTTCCTTTAAGTCACACAGCACTTTAGGGTCCTTTCTAATCAACACCAAAGATAGGATGAACACACTTGACAAAAGTGGTATTTATAATATAAAATGTGATAATTGTGATGCCTCTTATGTAGGTAGAACCATTAGTAAGTAATCTACTAGAATTTCAGAACATTTGAGAAGACCAAACTCTTCAAGTTTTGGTCAACACTTATTATCCAGTAAACACAATTTTAACATCAATACTCTTTCATCTAGCTTACATGACATTATTAAAAAGAAAAACTACTTGAAGTTGGATTTATTGGAAGATTTGGAGATTACAAAAGGGAAACAAGTGAAAACTCTCACTGTCTTGATAATTAAATTAATTTAAATCTATTTTTAAAAACTTTATTGCAGCATCACCTCGTGGTGGACCCAGGTCGGCTGTTCTTCCTGCACTGAGTATACCCATTAAGAATTTATTAATTTCATACTTTGATTAACATTACTATTTTATTCTTCAATATAATTTACAAAACTAACTTACTCAGGTTCAATTGATCTATAGTTGGCGTTGATTACACTCTCCATTATCTCTGCCTAATTTAGAGATCCCATCTCCACAGTTGTATATTTCAACATCTCCCACTGTTAATTAGTTGGACTTGAGTAATGCTTTAACATTTTAATTGTATGGTTCTCCCATTGACGGTGGGTTTAACTGATCCACTTGGATTATACCCTATTTATACACTATGCTTTTAATTTTAATTTTTAATTTTTAGTATTTTAATTTTATAGTTAGATTTCTTTTTTTTTACAGTATTGATAGTGCTTGGTAGACCCTTTTATTGTATTTAACCACCCACTATCTAATAGACTGTTAAGTCTATTTCTTGCATTCTTACTTAAGTCCACTTCAGTTGCCCTCAAACTAACACCCTAATAATTATTATAGAGAGGTTTGAGTGTGAGATCTGGATTATGCAATCTACTTAAAATATTCTATATAATTTCAATTTTATCAGTTGATTTCCTATAGTAGTGTCAGTTGGGCCTTTGGTTAATGTTTATTTTCATAGAATTTTGAAATGTGCAGATCACATCACCATGATTGTGACTGCCCATCCAAGCTGTCATATGTCACATGTGTAGTGTAATGCACAATTACACATTATCACACATTATGTAGTGTAGTGTAATGTACAATTTTATGTTTATGACATTCTCAACAGATTGTTGGATATGCCAAAATTGACGAAGTAAGTCTAAAACGTTAGATCACATAAAAACTTTTATCAACGTAGTTAATTAATTTTCTTCAGTTAAAAAAACGTTTCTTGGCTTATTTCAGATACCCCTGAAGATGCTCTACGAAGCGAAAGTACTTGGGCTTTATTGGGAAAAGATTTAATTAATAAACTGTGTTTGATATCTGCCTTTCATTTGATCAAAGTTAATTTGATAATTGCAGTAAAACTATAGCTTAAGTTAAATATAATATTAGATAATAATATAATACAAAATTTACACATATTTTGGTAGTAACTAAGACACCAGGAGGAAAAATAATAAGGGTAGATCTAGAAGGATATGTTACAAGATGCCAGAAATAAAAAAAAAAAGAATTGAAAAAGACAAGCGATCAACAGGGAAAAATAAAAAACAACACACACACTGAAAACATTCTATATATTGTGTGTGTGTGTGTGTGTGTGTGTGTGTGTGTGTGTGTAGTTTTATTTTATGACTAGAGTTCTATATATTGGTGTCTTGAACATATTTTAATTAAATCACAGCAAAACACTAACTTGGTAATGTAAATACTAACGCTGTAGAATACATTTCGCTAAATTACCAATATAACGATGCTATTTAATTGAGCATATAAGTAAACATCGATTTCATGTAAACCAACAACAACGTAAATGTATTTTTTATTTATTTAAAACAAATAGACAGTCCACCGGAAATACAGTGATTATTTTACCTCGGTAGTGGACAATACAATAGCGTTCAGTTAGTAAATTTTTAAGGGTTTTTATAAATTTATTAAAATGTAGCTAATGAATTTTATTCTATTGAACTGACTTTTTTATCTTAAATTAAAGGGGCACAATGAAAACAAAGACTTATATACTACTGGTCTCATTTAGACTATTATCAGAACGTATTATCAGAATATGATAGAAAACGAATTATTTTATTAAATCTATGTATGCGCACAATTTATAGTTCCCTTCTCGCGAAAGTCGAAATTGCGAGTATTTTTAGAAAGATTAGGAATGAAAGATTTGACTTAATCAGTCCGCTGTGCTGAAAAAGTTAATAAATAGCAGATTCTCCCAATATTTGAAGCACAGCCGAAGAGAAGCAAAAATACGGTTTTAACTCATAACGTACTTTGTGTTATATATTTATTAGCGCAAAAATAGAAGAAAACTACAAATTCTATTTGTAAGTTAGTAAGTAAGAAAAGAAAACGAAAAATTAATAACAACACCTATTGAAAAAAATAAGAGTATGAAATGCCTCAGACCGACACTAGGACGACGTCAGATGATATCATTAATGGGAAAATACTTGTGAAATCACAAGTAGCGAAAACATACTGACACGAATAGAAGAATTTTACACAGAACTTTACAGATCACATCAACAAGATAATAAGATGAGACCAGCACGAAAATTAATAAAAAATGTTGGATCAGAAATAATGCCAAAAGTAACAATTTCAGAGGTAACTACAGCAATGGAAAACATGAAGAGAAATAAAGCTGCAGGAGAAGATAGTATTACCACAGATATGATATTAGAAGGAGGTAAGGAACTAATTGCAATTGTAACTAAGCTTGTGGACAGTTGTTTACATCAGGGTAAAGTACCTAAGAGCTGGAACAACTCTAAAGTAATCTTATTACACAAGAAAGGTGATAGTCGAAAATTGGAAAACTATAGACCCATCAGCCTACTGTCACACATGTTTAAAATACTCACCAAAGTCATAACTACTCGACTAACAAGGAAATTAGACGAATACCAACCTTATGAACGGGCAGGTTTTAGAAAAGGCTATTCAACTTCCGATCACCTGTTAACCACAAAAATATTAATAGAAAAATGTAACGAATACGAGTTTCCAGTTTTCCTAGCATTTGTAGACTACGAAAAAGCTGCTTTCGATACCATAGAACACACGGCCGTAATAAACGCAATGCAAAATTGTAGAATAGACAGCAGATATATTAACTTAATAAAAGAAACTATAAACCAAGCTACAGTTACCTACTACTTAAATGAAAATGAACACACGAACCCTGTACCATTAAACAGGGGAGTCAAACAGGGAGATATTTTATCACCCAAACTGTTCACCTTAGTTTTGGAGGACGTTTTTAAAAACCTAAATTGGAAATATAAGGAATAAACATCAATGGCCGCTACCTCAGTAATCTACGATTTGCAGATGACATAATCCTGATAGCTACTGACCTACAAGAAATGCAAACCATGCTTTTAGAACTACATACCGAATCTTCTAAAATAGGACTGAAAATGAATTTAAACAAAACAAAATTCATGCACTCCGAAGACACCGTGACAATAATAAACGATAAAGTTATAGAAAAAGTTGAAGAATATAATATATACTTAGGACAAAAAAATAATCCCAAATAGGGAAATTCAAACTGAAGAAATAAAAAGAAGAAGAAAGTTGGTTGGGCAGCATTCGGTAAACTGAATTATATACTCAGAAATCAACAAATTCAATTACATCTTAGATCTAAAGTTTTTGATGCATGCATTATTCCGATATTAATTTATGCTGCACAAACATGGACAATCACAAAAAAGAATATGAATATATTTAGAGTCACTCAACACGCGATGGAAAGAGCAATGCTAGGTATATCACTTAAGGACAAGAAAACAAACACATGGATAGGACAGAAAACCAAAGTCACCGATGTGGTGCAAAAATCATTAAAGTTGAAATACTGGAGACCATACCACCACAAAAGACCCAGAGGCAGACAGATGATCTGAAAATTACTGCCGGGAAAATTGGCTACAAGTAGCGTACAATAAAAAACAATGGAAAGGAAGACTTGAAGAGGCTTATGTTCAGATGTGGACGTGAATGGCTAGACGAAGAAGAAGAAAGAAGAAGTAAGTCAGTATTTATTAATAAAATGTTGACAATAACACCCAAAAATTGTTTTAATGAGCAAATGAAAACATATATAATCTTACAGGGTAATCAGAAATTAGATCCATACTCATAATCACTGTCGTCGTGATCTTCATTTGGATTATAAATGATGACTGGGTAAATTGCTTTGGTGCGAGTTTTATGCATCCAACATTCCTCTATTCATTTTTGATATTTTCGCACACTTTTTTTCCCAAATTGCAGGATAAGCAGTATTCAATGATTCTTGCCTATAATCGTACCCATCATAGATGGATAGATTCACAGACATTTGCGGATTGGTTTACTTTGACCTTTTTACTACATGCAAAACGTCTTGAAGAGCGAAAAATCATCATAGGAGATAACCTCTCCTTATATTTTACCGATGAGGTGATATCTTTATGCGAACAAAACAATGTGGGCTTTATATGTTTGGTCAAAAACTCAATATATTTGATCTAACCACTTGATGCCGGTTTTTTCCGTCCCTTTTAGATGGCTTGGAGGGAAACTCTTAGTGATTGGAAAAACTGTCACCCCACATTAACCACAATAGATAAAAAAGATTTTCCATACTTGTTAAACACTAACCGTCAGCACATGGGGAACAAAAAAAATCGGGCGAAAACAGAGTTATAAAATGTATTTCCGCCTTTCTTTCCGAAAAAGTTTTTAATTTGCCTAGAGAACATGAAGAAATAGAGGACCAAATCGACAACCTTTTTGTCGATTATCTAAAAGAGAAAAAAAATTCAGCTCCACCAACCAGGCGAAATATTAAGCGAACCAAACTAAATGTATAGCCAGAAAAAAGTGTTAGCTCAGCAACCTGATGAAACTGAAAGTGACAGTAAAGAAGAGCCACCAAGTGATAACCAGAGAGAAAGTGAAACATGTAACTTAGATGAGTCTGATAATAATGATGGAATTGAATATTTTGCCAATACCAAGGATGACATCAAAGAAGGGATTTTTCTGTTAGTAAAGGTATTGGGAGAGAGAAGGAAGAAGCAATAGACAATTGGTCGCAAAGGCCCTCCAGTGGCTTTTCAGCAGTAAAATAAGCGTGAAAATAAAATATTCTTCTTCTTCTTACGGTGCCTTATCCTTAAGGACGTTGGCCATTACATTTGCCAATTTAATCTTATTTGTAGCAGCCCTGAATAGTTCTATGGAGGTCATGTTCGTCCATTGCCGTAGGTTTTTAAGCCAAGAGTTGCGTCTTCTTCCTGGTCCTCTTTTGCTATTAACTTTGCCTTCGATTATAAGTTGGAACAAATCATACTTTTGATTTCTTATGATGTGACCAAAATATTGTGTTTTCCGTTCTTTTATTATAAGAATAAGCATTCTTTCGTTATTCATCCTCCGCAAGACTTCCGCATTTGTCGTATGGCTCATGTAGGATATTCTGAGCATTTTACGGTAACACCAGAGTTCGAATGCTTGGATTCTTTTTTGTGTTGCTTCTGTCATTGTCCAGGCTTCAACACCATAGAGCAAGGTGGAGAAAACATAGCACTTAAGTATTCTAGTTCTCAATGAGATGCCCAGCTGGCGGTTGTATAGAACTTTTGCATTTTGTAAAACATTGTACGTGCCTTTTCCAGGCGTATTCTTATCTCTAGTGAGTGGTCCCAAGTTTCATCAAGATTACTTCCAAGGTACGTTGTTCTTGTTACTCTTTCCAGATCTGTTCCGTCGACATTGACCTTCACCCTTCTGTTTTGGCGCTTGCTGATGACCATCGTTTTTGTCTTCTTTGTATTCAATTTTATTCCAAATTCTCTACAGGCTGTCGTTACTCGGTCCATTAAGCGTTGCAGGGCTTCAGCATTATTTGCCAGTATGACAGTGTCATCAGCATATCGCAGGTTATTTATACATTGCAATAAAATATTACTTGATTTATATCTGAAACCCGTCTCAGCATTCAGATCATGGTGAGGAACGAAGAAGAATGAAAGACATTACGGAAGGCTTATGTCCACTATCGAAGAAAGTGAAGACATACATTTTGTTTTATCGCTATTCTTCTTCCTCTTTTCTGTCTCTTTTAAATGTGTCCCCAGTAAGTTGTCGTTTCATTGTTCTCATTGTCTTCCTACTGATCGTTTTCCTATTGGGGAACCATCTCTTGTCGTCTTTACTACTATATTTGTTGTCATCGGGCTTTGTTAACGTTTAATATCTATACTCCTAGCTCTGTCCCATAGTGTATTACTATCAATTTTTCTATGAGTTTTCATCTGTGCTCTTTCTAACATTCTTTTTGAACTCTCTGTGTTAGGTCGTATTTCTGCCGTGTATTTCATTATTGGTCTGATAACTGTTTTGTAAATTCTGCCTTTCATTTCTTTTCCGATATTTTTATTTCTCCATATTGTTTTATTCAGGCAAATTGCGACTCTTTTTTCTCTACTCACTTGGTCTTCACCTTCTGTTTCTAGCTTTCTGCAGGTAGACAGTGTGATACCTGGAAACTTAAACTCCATCTATTATTCTCTTATCTGACCTTCCAGCTCCGATTGACATCTTTGCTGTTGCATTTTGTCGTTTTGGGTAAATTCACATGTTAAATTTTCTGGCGGTTATATTACATTGGTGCAGTTTACGTTGTAGATCATCTTCACTTTGAGAGAGTAGTATTGCATCATCTGTATATTAGATTATTTTAAGTTGTTTTTATCCCAGTTGCTGTCCCTTTTTAGTTCTTACTTGTTTATATTTCATTCATTATCAGGTCAGTATCAGATGAGACCATGAACAATAGAGGCCTCAGGGAATCTCCCTACGTTATCCCATTGCCAGCTTCATTTGGATCAGTAATTTTGATTGTCCAATTTAAAAGATACAGGTTGTAATGACCGATTTAAGACTAAGAACTCTTCTCGAAACTCCGTGAATATTTTCACCACCCAACTACAACAGAATGGTTGAAAATCTTCATTAATTAAAGGTCCATTGATTTATATTTTTGTTTCAACCACAGTATTTTTGGTACTCTATTACAATCGACTCTAAATTCGCCAACACTGTCACATATATTTATTAAAACATAATTTATTATGTTCTTGATAGTGTTTGAATATGTAGATATGTAATCTTTCGTATACCAGGTTTTACAGATTTACATAATCAGTCATTCAATTTAAATTTATGAGTATTTTAAATGATTATTGAATCGTCAATATTTGCTTTACATTAAAAATAAACATTTCCAATATGATCATGTCGCTCATAGGTATTCGACGTGAATTAATGAACCCTTTTAAATAAATCGGCACGTTTTACACTAGAATTCATTTAGATTATTACCATTTTATTATTTGAAGACACGTTTACAAACGACATACTGATTATACCTTTGGATATAATAACTCTTTCAGTCACAAATAAATCGATAGGCTGGGACTTTCAGAAAATATGTTATTAAATTAAATTTCTTGTTTTTATAATAAAATGTCGGATCGTAAAAGATTATAAAATATCAAATAATGGATGTTATGAGATGAAAAATAAGTTCAGTAAAATAAGCATTCAGTACAATAATATAAGAAAAACTTACCTTAAACATGAAAGTGAGTGCTACTTAAATTTAGAGAAACGTAGAGCAAGCCTTGCAATAAGCTTTCCTTCTTTGGATCGTTTTTCTCTTGTAGGTGTTATGATTATATGATTTGTTTAAAATATAATTTTAAATCAGTGCTTTTGATTACTTTTGTAACATAACAGGTATATGAGTGTTTTTGTCAATAATAATAAACGCTTTCTTAGAGAATGAATTTACTTGAACCTCTCTTAACTAGAGATGGCAATGATGCGATGTTTCGAAATATAAAGTATACTGAAACCTTTAATTTAAAGTTCTATCGATATTTTTATATCGACTTTTAACTTACAAAAAGCATAAAAAAAGAAATATGGAGAATGATCAGAATACAAAGAAAAGAGATGAACGAACTAATAAAAACGAAACACTCAGAAGGAAACATGGGTAGACTACTTTTGATCCTATTTGCTAAATGTGATGATAATAAACCACCTACACCAGAGGTGACGACAGACGAAGAAATAAATATTTCTGCATATATATATATATATATATATATTATATATTATATTATTATATATATATATATTATATATATATGTATGTGTGTCTAATGTTTTTTTATCAGCAAACTTTAAAATAAACTCAACTGAGTTTCTCTGTAAAATAGTAAACTTTATTATTTTCTGTATAATATTAATTATTAACAAATACATTACCTGTAAAAAAGAAACAACATTTGAAGCTTATATTCTAATTTTACAAATTACAGGCAAAAGTAATAATGGCCAGACAATTAACAAGGGTAAAATTAATGAATTGTCACTGTCAAAACACCTCACAAGTATGTCTAACATGAAAACAAAAAGAACTTATTGTTCCTTCTATTAAATAGTTTGGTGCTAATTTTGTGATGGTATGTTCAATTTCATTATATGTCTCTACACATTTTTAAGCAATTGTTGTCCATGTTGTTTTCCTGCCACCTTCATTTATTTTGCATCTAATTTTATTAACCAATGTTTGATTTAATCTTTCATTGATACCGCTTGAAAATGGTGCATCAACAGCAGTAAATATCATTTAATATTATTGATCTGTAGGAAATCTGTGAATCCTTTTGATTGATGCCAGGATATTGATCAGTCATAAAAGTTTTAATTTTGTGATTTTGTGTTACCATTTTAATGATCTTTATGAAGTCATCAGAGTTTTGTGTTTTTGATGTCAAACAATAGGCATATCTTGAGAAATGGTCTACTAATAGATGAAGATATTTTTTTGTTGAATGAGATCCTCCAAAACCACCAATGGTGTCAATGAAGACAATTTCAAACGGATATGTAGCTGGTCCTAATTTTGACATTAAACCATAGTTAGGTTTCCTTCTTGATTTATTGTTAATGCAGATATCACAGTTATCACATATTTTCTTAATGTTGGTAGTCATATTGTTGGCTGTAAAAAATGGT
This sequence comes from Diabrotica balteata, assembly GCA_918026665.1. Classification (NCBI taxonomy): domain Eukaryota; kingdom Metazoa; phylum Arthropoda; class Insecta; order Coleoptera; family Chrysomelidae; genus Diabrotica; species Diabrotica balteata. Next base: position 51,455,016 of record OU898285.1, on the reverse strand, counting down.
CATATTTTATTTAACATCTGGTTTGTTCCTAAGTGACAGTAAGTATTATGTACAATTTTTATCAATGTTTTTCTTAAAGCCTCAGATAAAATAATTTTGTCTTTTCTGTTTGACTTTTTATATTATACCTATATCATTCTTGACACTGTATTTAGTTTTATTATTTTGCAGATCAATATTTGAGAGTTGGTCAATTTTTATATCTTCCAGATGGATCATGTTTACTATTTTTAATACTTAATCTTCCTGGTAATATTTTCCTGGATTATACTTTACTTTAAAATTATATTGAGATAAGTAAAATGCCAAGTCTCCCAATTCTTCATCTGTTCTAGCTTTTATGTTTAAATTTTCTAAAGGTTTGTGATCTGAATATACTATAAACTCTTTTTCAATGAGCAGATGTTGCCAATATTTTATAGCTTCTTTTATCGCTAGACATTCTAAATATATTGCCTTCTTTTTCTTTTGATTTTCCATTTATTTTTTTAAAAAATTTCCCACTGGCTTGCTACACCCATTTTTATCAATATGTTTTAATACAGCTCTTACTCCTTTTATGCTGGCATCGGTATATATAATATATATATATATATATATATATATATATATAAACATATATATATATATATATATATATATATATATATATATATATATATATATATATATATATATATATATATTATATATTAATTGGTAAATCAGGGTTGAAAATCCTTAATATTGGTTATAAACAAAGTAATGACTTTATTTTATCGAAAGATTCTTGACACTCCTTAGACCAAATAAAATCAACATCTTTTCTTAATAAGTTGTGCAGAGGGTCTAAAATGATTGCAATATCTTGGACAAACTTATGATAATAATTGATTTTTCCCAAGAATTGACATTTCTAGTTTCTGGAACAGGGAAATTTTTCACAGCAATTAAGTAGTCTTTTAAAAGTCGTATGGAACTATTTTCTATTATGTGTCCTAAGTATTTTATTGATTCTTCTGCAAAGGTACATTGAGAAAATTTTAGTCTGAAACCTTCATTTAATATTGCATCAAATAACTTGGACAAATGTAATATATGTTCATCAAATGTTTTTGAAAAAATTAGGATATCATCTACGTAACTGACTGCAAAGTCTGAGAGTTTATATTTTCTTATAACGCTGCTTAAAATCCGTTGAAAAATTGCTGAAGCCGTCTTCAAACCAAATGGGAGACAAGTCCACTGGAAATGACCTTCTTGTGTCACAAATGCTGTTTTTTCTTTATCTTGTACTCTCATTAGAATTGACCAAAATGCTGAATTTATGTCTAAAGTAGAGAAGTATTTACCGTTGTTAGTTTTACCATTAAGTCCTTGATAAATGGAAAAGGCTGTGATTGAGGAACAACGATTTTATTTAGTTCCCTGAAATCTATGCACAGTCTTGTCTTTTTGTCCTCTGCTTTTTTTGTATACTAGTATCACTGGAGCCGCAAATGGACTATATGATTCTTTAATTAAATTATTCTTTTAAAAGTTCTGCTACCTGACTTTCTATCTCCTTTCTATCTTCAATGGTACATCTATATGGACGTTTGGAGCAGTATTTTCCACTCCTTACTGTCTACTCTTAAAATCATACCCCACAGAACGTCACTTTCAAGTCAGATTCCTTATAGAAACCTCATTACTATCCCATAAAATCCGGTTTCCCTCAAGGAAGTGTCCTTTGTCCCTCCCCATATACACTGCTAATATTCCAACAACAAATACGACAACAGTAGCCATGTTCGCAAATGTCACCGTCATAATATACATCGATGATGACCCCCAAGTAGCATCAGGAAACCTACAAATACACCTGAACCTACCACAAGACTGGATGAATAGATGGAAAATCAAAGTTAACCGTACTAAGTCTAATCAAATTACATTCACCAACAGGAACATCATATGTCCGAGAATCAGACTGAACAACATATTACTACCAGTAAAAACAGAAATCAAAGACCTGGGAATGACACTTTATCAAAAGTTTACTTGGAAAGCACACATCTTGGCAAAAAAATCCAAATCAACATGAAAATACGTCACATGAATTGGCTAATAGGTCGAAAATCACAGTTATCTACAGATAATAAACTTATCTTGTGTAAGTGCATAATAAATCCTATATGGACATATGGAGTGCAACTAAGGGACTGTGCAAAGCCTTCTAATACTAAAATCATTTAGTGAATCTAATCCAAAAGACTCAGAATAATTTTCAACACGCTGTAGTACGTGAGTAACAAAACACTGCATGATGACTCTGGTATACCGTTCGTTGAAGACGAAATCAGCAGACTAGTAAGAAATTATTTAGAACATCTGCCAGCCCACCCCAACGAGGAAACAAGACAACTACACCTCCACCCTCAGACGAAGATTGAGACAGTGGCCAACAGACTTTATTCACTAATGTCAATTTTAATTTTCATTTCAATTTATGGTTTCAAATTATAATCCTACATTAATTTAATATGAGTGGATAATTTCTCCTCTCATGTATTTGCAATACTCACATTTACTAATAGCTTGTACTAGCAGATTGTAAATTTGCAAATCTAATAAAAAAACCTATTACATCAACACAGTGTAAATATATTTAATTATATTTTTTTATAAATTGTTTATATCTTTGTTAATCACTAACGATAATTAAAGAATCTATAAGACTACTTCGAATGTTCAAATTCTGCACCGAAATTTAAAGCAAAACTAACACGTTACATTATATCTATTCTCGTTCTAAAGCATACTTTTCTATTACTAGTTAATATAATAAAACAAGCGTGGTTTCCAGCACGAATCTTTTCAAGACAAAAAATGTACACATTTCGTATAGTGAAGCCATTTGGAGCAATATAAGATGCTAAATATTGTTTGAATATCGTTTTTGAAAAAAAGTTGTTTACTTTTATTGTCAATGATACGTTAAAACAAACAATCTGTAGTTACATTTTTTTCCAACTACATAATGTATCAAGCGTATTTTCAAGGATAGCATAAGCTATTGCTTCTGCAATTGAAAGAAGTCTGTCATTTTTGACTGCTTTAAATCGTCCAGCATCATTCTTCTTCTACTAAATGTGCCTATATTCTAGAGATGTTGGCGACCACATTGACCCATCTTATTCTATTTACAGCAGCTCTAAATAGATCACTTCACGTTAGACCAGTCCACTTCCTAAGATTGGCCAGCCATGATATACGTCTACGTTCAGGGCCTCTCTTACCCTCAATCTTGCCCTGTAGAATTAACTGTAGAAGTTGGTATTTATCATTACGCATGATGTGGCCAAAGTAACCCAATTTTCTGTTTTTTATTGTGTTAATGCCTCTGGAGAATAGCCTCTGGAGAATAGTTATGTTACTTGTGTGGTGTATATATGAGACTCTCAATATTTAAGAATTCTTATGCGTATATTGATACTTAAAGATAAGTTGCAGAAAATCTGCCTAAGGCTGTTGAAAGAGCTTCTGGCTTTTTCAATACGAGCTTTATTTCGTAGCTGTGATTCCAAGTATCTTTAATATTTCAGCCCAAACAGCATATTTTTTTCAAAACATCGTTAATTGTAATTTGGGCGTTTATGCCGGTGTTCTTACTAATGATTATTCTATATATCATTCTATAGTATCATTCTATCTGTCATATTTTCTAACGATGTGAAACAGTTGCATGCTTCTTTATTTGCGTTTTGTCTTTGGATAAAGTTTCTTACAACGTTTAAAGGACTTTCCACATCTTATCTATTAGGACCTTCTCGCGTAGATTCACCGCGATTGTTTTCTCCATCTTCATCACTTTCATCATTGACGATAACGCGCTCCGCCGGCGGATTTATTGCTTCCGCGATAATTTCACTGATTTCACTGACGTTAAACAATGACGGAGAGAGAAATCAAAGAGGTGAAGGGCTAATAGAATTCTGCCAAGAAAATGACTTCGCCATTACAAATACCTGGTTTCAACTTCCAGAAAGACGTCTTTACACGTGGAAATCCCCTCAAGATGGACATCAAGGCAGAATAGTACGGAATCAAATAGACTACATCCTAATAAACCACCGATTTCGAAACAATATTAAAGATGTAAAAACTGACCCCGGCGCTGACATAAACTCAAATCACAATTTACTCTGCTCCAAAATACAAATTAAATTGAAGAAATTAACAAAGCCAACTAAGCCTTGTAAGATATATCTCGACCCCCTGAAAAACCCTTAAACGCGCGAACACATAACACAGCAAATAAATAGTAAAATACACAGAATATCAAATATACCAAACGAAAACAGAACCATTAACGAATGCTGGTATGCCATTCAAAACTCGATTTTAGAGAACGTACAAGAGTCTTTGAAAACAGCTACCATGTTGGCAAAAAAATGAGTGGATGACACAAGAAATTCTAGATCTGATGGAAGTTCGACGGCAACACAAAAATAGAAATATTATCGAATACCGTGAAATTAATAAACGCATAAAAAGAAAAATTAAGCAAGCCAAAGAATCCTGGCTTGAGAATTTATGTAAAGAAATAGAAGACCTCCAAAAAAAGCATGACAGCTTCAACCTGCATAAGAAACTTAAATATACTGCCGGAATTAGAAAACAGAAAAATGCTCACATACTTAAAAGCGCGGACGGAAAAATTTGTGATCACGAACAACAGTGCAAAGAATGGGAGAGATACATCACTGACCTTTTTGACGATGCTTCTAGGGAAAATGCTCCAAATACTGCCTATGAGAACCAGTTGGACAGTGGTCCCAATACACTGAATTCGGAAGTCGAAAAAGGCAATACAGCAAGCCAAAAACAATAAAGCACCTGGACCAGATCAAATGAGGAAAGCATTGCCTGCTTAACCACTTTCTTCAACAAAATTTACAACGAAGGAAAAATACCAGATGATTGGTTAGAGTCACTGTTTATAACATTACCAAAGAAAAGCAGGCCCACCAAATGCAGCGATTTTAGACTAATCAGTTTGATGAGTCACACACTGAAGATAGTCTTACGAATTATACAAAACCGAGTATTCCTTCTATGCGAAAGTAAGATGGGTGATAAGCAATTTGGATTTAGAAACGGTCTAGGAACTAGAGAGGCACTATTCTGTATGCGCGTTCTATTACAAAAAAGTTGTGAATTCCGAAAGAATGTTTATGTTTGTTTCATCGACTTCGAGAAGGCGTTCGACAGAGTCCAACACAATACACTTTTCGACTGCCTACGGGCAGCAGGACTTGACCACTATGATATAAGACTGCTGAAATACTTATATTACAATCAAGTAGCCTCTATCCAAATTGGAGACAGTCCCACTGAAAAAATACCCATTAAACGTGGAGTACGGCAGGGTTGTGTTTTGTCACCCACTCTTTTTAATCTGTACTCTGAAGAAATCTTTAGGGAGGCTTTGGATGACAGACAAGAGGGAGTAAGACTAGGTCGAGAAGTAATCAACAATATTAGATACGCTGACGATACAGCCATTCTTGCAGAAAGTTTACAAGATCTCCAAACATTACTAAATCTAGTCAGTGAAGCAAGTTATCGGAGAGGCCTAAAAATCAACATTTCAAAGACAAAGTGGATGGCAGTTGGAAAGATCCATATAGATCAAAGTCTGCTTTCTCTTAATGGAGAAGAGATAGAAAGGGTAAATCATTTCAAATACCTTGGCAGCTGGTTAAATGTAAATTGTGACTCTGATGAAGAGATAATATCCAGGATCGAAATATCACGTAAGGCTTTTATGACCTGGAAACCAGTTTTATGCAACAGAAACCTGTCAATGAACATTCGTAAGAAGGTCCTGAAATGTTATGTGTGGTCGATCCTATTGTATGGTTGTGAGACATGGACGTTAAAAACCACAATGCTAAACAAGTTAGAAGCATTCGAAATGTGGTGCTATAGACGAATCCTAAAGATATCGTGGGTTTCGCACACTTCCAATGAAGATGTTCTTCAAATGATCAACTCAGAACGTCTGCTCATTAACATCATAAAGAGGAGAAAAACAGAATACTTCGGCCATATAATTAGAGGACCCAAATACCATTTACTTCGCCTTATAATACAAGGAAAAGTGGAAGGAAAGAGATGGATTGGTCGAAAGAAACTTTCATGGCTGCGTAATATTAGACAATGGTGTGGTTTTACAGTAGAAGAATTATTTCGCGCAGCAGCCGACAGAGAAAGGTTTCAGAAAATTGTAAACATGATGACGGCCAACGTCTGAATACGGACACGGCACCCAAAGAAGAAGAAACAATTATCAATGGCAAAGAATTCAGCAAACTCGTCATCATTGTTCAGTTGGATTGGTTCTTGACCTTGCTGTTGCTCAACCACTCTGCTACAGAATATCCATCTTCTTCGTTTTCTACCTCAGTCTCTGTCCACCCCGCATGACCAAAACATTTTCTGATAGTTTTTTATCTATGAGTTTCCATGCGTTGGGGATGAAATTTATGGCATCTAATAAAGTACCAGGGGATTTACTACGATTTTCCGCATTATTCAGGATCCACTTAACTAAACGGGTGTCTGTGGTGAACTTTAAGGGACCTTATGATGCCCTGATCCATCGGTTGCAGAACAGATATGCAATTTGTGGGTAAAAAAAGAAGTTGAATGTTTTTTAAACCGTTAACTTTCGGATGGGATGGAATGACTTATTGTAGGCCATGACTTTAACCAGTTGTCGGTGACTTCTTTGGAAATACTTTTCGCTTCACCACAAATTTTTCCACGCGGAATTTCGTGCCTGGCCTTAAAACCGCTCATCCACCCACTCGTTTCTTGAACATTCTCATCACCAACTAGCGCCTTCGAAAACTGTGTTGCTTTTCCTTGAAGCAGTGGTCCACTTATTGGAACATTCTCAGCCTTGTTTACCTGTTTACGGTAAACCATTTGACTATTGTAGTGTCGAGTTCTTTATTAATTGCGGCACGTAGTTTTTTCGATTTACCGAAAAAAGACGAACCTGCTTCAAAACTTTTGTTTTTATTTTTGAGCAGTGTATATAGAGTGGAACTTGAAATTACTCTTTCACGTTAAACTTCTGCTTTCTCCTTACCGTTCTCAATATCTTTAAGGCTGTTCATTTTTTCTTCTAAAGTAAATACTTTTCATTTAGGAGTTATAGTGTGTAATATATTTGACTATGTTATCTACAACAAAACTTACAAAACGCGAAAACACAATCAGGAAACAAACGATAAACATCGACAACAAAAACAACTGTAAAATGAAATTCTGGTAAAATTTTCTTCCATTTGTCATGTTTTTAAGCCTCTTTTAGTTTATTAGGTACGAATGGTCAGACCCCTATACTGAAACTTGTGAATCATAAATTGTAAATTTCGCACAACATAATATCGATCCGTAGATTAAACAAAAGAAGCTCATTGTGAGGGGCAGTTAAAATGGGTATTTATTTATAGCCACGGCCGGGCCAAAATGTAAAAAACACGTTTTTAGATCTTATTATCTCTTGTCTTTGGTTATAACTAGACTTCGGCAAATATGCATATTGCATATTTTGCATATTGTGCATATTTTATGCAAATATTTCATATTTTGGCATATTTGTATAAAAGTTTGCATAAAGTGCATAAAAGTTCAGATTTTTATACTGTATTTGAAAATGTTTAAACATACCAATTTATTTCAATTCTTGTATAAAATTTTGTAGTCATTTTAATCAAGAAATGATCTAAGTAGGTAATCTCTACAGGTACAAAACATTTACAATTTCAAAGAAGATCAATTTAAGTAGCCCTCAACATTCTTAGAAAGTCTCGGTCACTGAGGCATTCAGTTATTGGATAATCGCTAAGGGATCGCTCATTTGCATTTTATGATCTAATCCCCAAATCTATCTACAATTTATTGTATCTTAACAGCAGGTAAACGGCTAATAGTTTTGTTCCTAATTTAGGGATTTTCCAAAATCTCCCAGTTTATTGAATTAGGTACCTAAACATTTCTAATTTAATGCTCAGATTTGTAAATCATTTTTGTTTTGATATTCAAAGCGTAAACACTCGTTGTGCGTAAAAAAAGGAAGATTGTGATTTTATAATGCCTAAAACAACCAATGCTTCAACTTGGATTAAACCTTATAAAGCGCTGTCTATGGATATGGGAAAAATCTACTGTTCAGTCTGTGGCAAAATTGTATCTAATATTTTCCATTAAATATCTAATATTTCATACATACAGGGTGTTTCCAAATGACACTTACAACGTTTGACTGTAGATACTTCTCGAAAAATTGAACAAAACGATATAGTTAATGAGGGGTCAAACTTATTTACTTTTCGAGATACAGGGTGTTAAAATTAAAAAAAAATTAAATTCTTTTAGTTAATAACAACAATAACTTTAAAACCAATAAACGTATTTACTTAAAATTTAGTACTCGTAGGTTGTTTTTAAATGAAAAATAGCTTCCTTTAGTGAGAAAAAAATTGTCCATGGTACAATACAATGGTGTGTATTTAAAAAATTTTTCACCTTTACTTTTTTTTATGAAGTCAGCTATTCTAAAACACAATTATTTTTATTGTAATTGAATTAACAAAAAAAAAACTTTTGTTGAATTTTAAAATAAGTTTTATGATGTACTAATGATTAGTAACAAAAACTAATTTGTGGATTAATACTGCATTTAAAACACTTAGCGAGTGTTTTTTTTTTCCAAACCAGTGATTTGATTAACCAAAAACACCTGGTATATTTTTATATTTTAAAGGTTGGGTTAAAATAAAGGTTTTTATTTTTATTTATAGATAGCATGTGAGAAGAAATTTCAGATAGACCAACATGTGAGAACTGCTTCACACATTGCAAAAAAAGGAAAAATAGGAGGAAAACATCAAACTTCAATGGCTTAATGTTTCCAATCTACTTCAAAAAAATTAGATGAGCAAGAAACTTTTAATGAAGACTTGTGTCGCGCATTAATGTCTGCAAACATACCGCTTTCAAAATTAGCAAATGTAAATTTTAGTTCGTTCCTAAAAAAATATTGCAAACTTAATGTTCCAAGTGATCGGTCTCTAAGAAGAAATAATGTGAACGGGCTATACTCGTCGGTGTTAATTAATATTAAGGAAGAAATTGCAGATAATTATTTTTACATATCTGTAGACGAAACCACTGATTCCTCAGGAAAGTATATTGCTCATTTATTGATTGGTGTTCTTAAAGAAGATACCTTACCAAAATTTCATCTTATTTCATGCCAGCAACTTGAGAAAACAAATGCTTTAACAATTTCGCGTTTTATACAAGAAAGATTAGCAACTTTTTTTCTTCCGACAACTATTCCTTCTAATAAATTACTGCTTATTTTATCGGATGCTGCTCCTTATATGGTGAAAGCAGGACAAAATTTAAAAATATTTTTCCCAAATTTAATACATGTTACTTGTGTAGCGCATGGATTAAACAGAGTTGCAGAGGAAATACGAAAAAAGTTTCCTCTTGTAAATACCATGATATCCAGTGTCAAAAAAGTATTTCTTAAATCTCCTATAAGAATTCAACTTTATAAAGAAATGCTACCTAACATTCCTCTTCCACCACAACCTATTTTAACGCGATGGGGAACATGGTTAGAAGCAGCTAATTTTTATGCAGATCATTTTGTTAAAATAAAGAACATAATTGATACGTTAACAGATGAAAGTTCCCAATCTCTTTTGGATTCTAAACAAACTTTTCAGAGTAACTTGCTTCAACAAGAACTTTCATTTATAAAATCAAATTTTAGTTTTGTTCAAAAAACAATTACTCAGTTAGAATCACCAAAACTGTCATTGTTCGAAAATACAGCATTAATAAAAGAATTTGCGTCATGTTGTCGGAACGTTAGAGGTAATATTGGAAAAGATATTTTAAAAAAATTTGAAGATACTATGGAAAAAAATAAAGGTTACCATATTCTTACTGAAGTAGTCAGTGTTCTAGCTGGAAATATTTCGGAAACAATTAATTTAGAACCAAATTTTTTGGTTAGTTTGAAAAATGCTCCCGTTACATCAGTTGATGTTGAACGAAGTTTTTCCATATATAAATATATGTACTCAGACAGAAGCCACAAGTTTTTGTTAGAAAATTTTGAACACCACTTGGTCATTTATTGTTACCCTAATTCTAAATAAGTTTATTCATACTTAAAAATGATGTAGTTACTTAAAATAAATGTAAATCCTAATGAATAGTAGGAAATATTTAGTTATGTACACTTTTTTTTTAAATAAAATTGTTACTATTTTACGATTTTTTTATTTATTTGTATGCATATTTTGTAAAATATTTGCATATTTTCGGGTAAACACGTGCATATTTATGCGCATATTTTCTACATTTTTATTTGCATATTTGCCGAAGTCTAGTTATAACCAAATTTGCCTCGCTATAGAGGGTTATAGTTCAATAAAAAGTTCACGGGACATCTATCATACCTCGTTATAAGCGAAACCTCGTAATAACCATGTTCGTTATAGAGGAGGTATACTATATTAGAAGATGAATATACTGACTGGCCTAATTTTTGTACAGATTATAAAATATCTCGTCATAATTTAATTTCATTTTTCCTCTTATTCGTTATTCAATTCTATAGCTTTATTTATTAATTTTTATTTTCGGTCACAAGCCACCAATTACACTAAATTCATTTTATAGACAAGAGCCGTTAAAATAAAAGCGCTATGAAAGCACTTTAATAAAAATACTTACTGGGGTAGCTCAGGATCGTACTGGGAAATAAAAAAAATAAAAACAGTTTCTTTTTTCATAAGTAATAGGTACGCTTAATTTGAATCCGTTTTCATGAAAGACAAAAA